>SNQJ01S0229477.1:0-14355 GCA_010110895.2 Picea sitchensis
CTCGGACGGCACAGGGGGAAACACCATTTCTCCCTGATGTCGTTGACCCCCATAACATTCGACGCCAACACTTTCTCATGTTACGGTGGGTCTTATTGTGCAACTATTGCAGTTATTATTATCATTTTCCGAAGACCTCTGAAATTGGCAGGGAAATCACTGCCCGCATCATCGTCGTTGCTTGTTCCTGTGATCATTGCATATTGTTTAGAGTATGTTCCTTTGCAGACTTGTCTTCTGCCTTTATCATTACTGCCCCCGCGGGTGCTGCAGTTGTCTACACCAACATTTCCGTCATCTTTTTTCAAAGTTACATCATACGAGCATGGGGCATGCCTGCCTCGTTTGTACACAGTTGTATATTGTTACGCACCGTGTGGAAGGTCGGGATCTACAGGTTCCTTTCTTCTCCAAAGGATTGCTCTATACGGTCCCACTCTTTCTCTCCCTTACAACAACATTCTCAGTAAAAGAAACATTGATGGATTTCGGCTATACGTGTGCTCCTAACCTCATCCATCAGGGGGCATCTGTTATCACTGAAACTTCGTCCGCACATGGTGACAAGAACTCCGCATCGTCAAAACAGGACTGAAGTCATTCATGGCACAAGATTAATTCCACAAGCATTGCAAAAGGGTCAAAAACTATACAAAATGACCAAAAAATTGAAGGGCGCTTTACAAAACTGGGGTGCGCGTGCATATGCGTGTAACAACAACATACAATGCGCGCATGCATGCACGATGTGCAGTTGTTGGGCAAAAAACCCGCGCACCTGCTAAACAGCGCATTTATTGAAATTGGTCGGCCTCCCAACCACTAATGGATCAGCTCCCAAGTCGATTTGACACCAAATCCGAGCTCAATCTTCATGGTGGGTTGGTCAAAGACCTAATTAAGCCCTAAAGAGCCCCTTTTCACACTCGAAAGAGGTTACATTATCACCCAATGCTAGGCTATAAAAAGCCATGAATAACCATCACTTTCTCAAGGAATTATATGCATTGTTATGCTGCCAAGATTGTTAAACACTCATTCTTTGACAAGAACACATAGGCATCATTTCACAAGAGCTATCCACCCCTCTCTTGAGTGGATAAGCTTGGATTTCTTTCACCCACATTTTTCATCTTTTCATTGTAAGGAGAGCAAGCTTGTGAGGGCCTCAAGAGCCTTCCATTGGAGAAATAAGGGACCCAAGTCCCATTTCTTCATCGTGCCTTTGGATTTCATCAATAGATCAGCTTATACATTGGTGATATTGGTCCATTTGTATTTATTTTTCATTTTCTTCATATGCTCATAGTTTTAATTAGTTTTAGTTTAATTCTTGTTTATTTTTTTGTTTTGTTTTCCCTAACCCTTTCCTTTTATAGCTGTCATGCCTAGCAGAGCCCAACTGGGCATGTAAGCACCTTTTATTTTCTCACCTAGTGACGAATTGGGTGCAAACACTGCCATTGAGGCATGCAGGTCCCAAAGTACTAATTAGTTTCTAAGTCTAATTCCCGGATAATGTGTTGAATTCGACAGGAATAGACTCATCGAGGGAGGGCCTTGATATATCCCCCATCAACGACATGAAACGCATATAAAGATATAATTGGTAGATCGAAAGAACATGGACTGACACGGGTTTTGAGACAAGATATTTGGGATGGTTGACTCTCAAGGCGGATACTTCCCTTGAACACTGAGGCACGACAACGAAACATGACATGGACCAAAACTATGCATTTATTTTCTCTCCTAGTGACGAATTGGGTGCAAACAGGGTTGTTGGTGATAACCATGGAAAAGGGACCTGACCTGGCACCAAGCTGTTAGGAGTGTCACTGTAACTGGTTTTGCAAAACCATATGGCCATGACCAACAGAATGTATTCAAGGTGAGGGAGACATCATCTGGGTTGATTCCCAAAATAGACATAGATGGTCGGGTGTGAATTACATTCAGATCTCTTTGAAGGTTGCCCCATGCCAACTTCTATTTTAAGCATAGGCATAGTACCTTGTCCTGGGTTCCATTGATTATGGAAGGGGTTTCCCCTAAACATAATCCTTTGTGAGGGAACTGATTCCTACCAAGAATTCCAAGGTCCTAATGTGGAAGAAGTTCCTTGGTTTCCCCCCTATGTAGGAATAATACCATGAACAAGGTTCTGTTTCCCAAAAAATAGGGTTTCCCCCAGTCGAGAAAGTAGCCGATGAGAAAGCATTGTTACCAATTGCACCAAACAAAGAAAATCTGTCCAACCAACCTGGCATATTATGAGAAGGTAGTCCTTGACTCCCCGCTACAAGTAAACTATGGTGTGCAGGTTGCCTGGAGGTTTGCTGATGTGAGCCACTGAGTGTAGGGGACGAAGGAGGTATACGAACTCCCCTGTAATGGAAAGCATTAAAAGGAGATGAATTTTCCCCCATGTGTCCTTGCAGAGGAGCTAGAGCTCCCTGCCTCTAGACCTAAAGTCTATAAAGTAGAGTGGGAAAGTACAGGACTTGTACCGAGCTAGGCATCCCGTATGAGAACCTGGGAGGGGTCTGTCAGACTTGGGTGAAGGGGCGTGGGTCAGCCACCCATGGGACATGGGATTGGACCACTACCTCGAGGTAGAGGCATGACGATACCATGGTGGCTCTGACCAATGACAGTGGGTTAGGAGGTGGCAACCGGGAGACAGAACTATAGTGGGAATTGAAGAATTCCTGTACAGCGGCAACATATGTTTCATCAAGGCGCAGACATTGTTCCGTCACCAGAAGGGTGAATCGGGTGACGCATGATGGGTGCCGAAAAGCAAGTATCGAGTCTCAGATGGGACTAAGAGCTGGGCCCAAGGTCTAAAAATGGTCATTTTCTCCTCGGATGTTGTCTGCACAGCTTCCCTGCGGACTCTGCTTGTTCAAAAGACCCTTGTTGGTCTAGCTTTCACCTACAGGAATAGCTGAGGTGGCTCTGCAACCTGATAGGCCCAAAAGACTCTCGTGACCGGTGGAGCTCATGATCCTTCACTGTGTGAGAATATCAAAGATACACTAGGGCTTTCTATCTGCCTCAAAACAACACACATTAAAAAGGTCCCTCCAAGATAATCCAAGCAAACACTAAACTAGTTGGAAGAACGGGGCCATAACAACCAACACTAGAGTAACTTACCGCTGCAAGTGAAACTAGAATACATAATCACCCTCCTGCATACTCGCAGCAGGTCTCGAGGTTTGTCCTAGGTACTGTGGTTTACCCCTGTAGTCACTTGTGTATTTCCCTAAAAAGATAGGCAACTAGGTTGACAACGCGCGAACAATCACTTGGTGGGTATAGTCGATAGTTGGTTAGACCACAATGAGCAAGGTATCGAGCCTGAAACCTATCAAGGGTATTGAAGGCAAGTGGTCCTGAAGAAAAATGAGGACCTCGAACGGATTTGAGACCCATGAAGCTCTCGTGGGCAAATGCAATCGATGGAATCCCAAGACAAGCCTTCTATATGTGTTCTCCACTACGACATTGGTCCAACTTTGGAGTGGCTATCCACTACCTTCTCACGCTAAACCCTCGTATTTATCCCTAGGTTAGAGGGGGTCCCTGACAATCACGACATCGAATTTGACACTCCCTAACTTAGGACTCTAATGTTTGATTTAATGGCCTTGGATAGAGCTTCCTCCAACCTAATTCAAGGCCCTAACCCTAACCATTAGTTGGTTGACCCTACAAACATAAAAGTCTAATGAATTTTAGATTTAGCATCAATTTTTATGGCTTGTCTTAAGTCAAAGGTTATGAAAGTGAAACTAGTGATGTTTGGAAGACGAAAGCAAAATAAACAGTAAGAGTTGGAAACAAAATATCTCTCTACTCAAATCTTAAACAATCCTTTTCAAACTAAAATTTTCTAAGATCTTTGAACAAAAAACTCAAAGCATGATTTCACTTGACTACAAGCTACTTATGGTCTAAGTAAATCGTCAAGAACTTATGAAAACAAAAACTTTTCCCTCAAGTTACTACTGCAAACAAACACTATTTAACCAAACAAAGAAATAAAAAAAAAAAAAAAAAAAAAAAAAAAAAAAAAAAAAAAAAAAAAAAAAACCAAGAAAACAAAGAAAAATTCTGTTTGCCGCCAGATCGCTAAAGAGTCACTTTAAAAATAACACAATAAGAAAATTAAAACTGGGGACTCTCACACTTGTCTAAAAAAACCTATAAAAAGAAAAATTTTGAGGAAACTTTTTAATGAAAAAGAAAGCTATTGTTTCTAATCAAACCCAAGTTAACAATCAAGAAAGAGACCAAGAACCCTGAGAGGTATTACTCTTGACAAGGAAAAGGATGTTTGCCTCTCCTTAAACAAAAATTCTCTAAACAGGCACGCTGCTGACAGTTCAAAAACAAGCGTGTGCACGCGAGTCGTAAAGTCGTATGGTGTACATGTATGTTACTCATGTAGGCCAGACCGGAACTCTTAGGACAAATGAAATGCCAAGCAATCCATCCTAGGTGCAGACTACCTGCACCGAGAACCGTGATATCTTAAAGACTCCTGACACTTACTAATGTAAAAAGGAAAACCATTCAAGAAAACTCATAGAACAACCAACTGCAAGAAACTCTGCTATAGACTGCAAACAACCAAGACTAGAAGGAGTTCTAGAAAACCCCTGAGAAGGATTAGTTTTGACAAGGGAGAGGATGACTTCCTCTCTAAAAGAAATTTTATGGAATCATACACACGAATGACACTTCCTCAAATTTAGCTGTACACGGGGTCAGTGGGATAGAGGGCATGGGTACACGTTGCAAACCTATATAGGCCTCCATGTACCTCATGGGTCTCAAAGAAAAAAAATGTAATGAAAGCATGGAAACAGAGATAACTCCGTATGCAAGACCCAATCAAGTATAGCTCAGACTTAAGACTAAAATTTAAAACAAGAAATGAAAAACAATTTAAAAATACCCAAGAAAAACATTCCTACAAACCCTAGAGATCCCCAGTACAACCGCCAATTATGTTGTGAGGGAACTCTCCTTAAGGACTAGCAAATAGGGTTTCCGTGACATGCATGAAAATGACCCAAAGATTCTTGGCATTTTTACCATCATCCCATGCCTAAACCCCATTACTCATATGTAAATACAAGGCTCAAGAGATTGTTGACATACCTTATTTTCTGTTTGATAATGTATCCCTTTTTCAAGGCTTGGTCGCTCTTTTGATCAGAATCCTCCTCCCAATGTTGACTCACATTCACTAAATACAAACAAAGAACTCCACATGCATTTGATCTATGAACTAATCCAAGAGATTAATCAATCATACAATCAATATTCCAATAATGACAATCTCTCATATGCATGACTGAAAAAAGAAATTCTTTTATTGGTCCCCACAATGATTCCTTACAATGATAAAGTCGACTGCTGCTCCTCGATCCTGGTCCTAATCTCTTCTTCCACTGTCTTCCAACCGCTTTCTATACTTCTCGCACAAGGATGGCTAAAGGTTGGGACAAAGGGAATGCTCAATCAGTATAGTTTCTTTACTATGATTCTCCTCCTTTCAAATGGGGACCCCCAACCCTTCTTTTATAGGCTACTAGAAGAAGCTAGGTATTTGGTCGAAAGACCGCCCATGCATGGTCAAAGGTTTAGTTAACTTACCCAAAGTTGTGTGTTCAAGAATCCTTCCTTTTTCGTGGCTTTGTAGGTACATGTTGTTCTGGGTCACTAGCTGTACACGACAAAGGATGGAGAAAGGCACGTGGGTATTTATAAAAGGGGTTTTAAGAAGAGGTGTCTGTTGTTTTCTATTCAAAGAAGCGAATCGAGATGGTCCGATGCCGGGTAGGCATGTTTGTGTAAATTAGGGTTGGTAACCTGGTTGATTACTGTGTCAGAGGTGTGTCAATGCATGGTTGATGCATGGTTCGGCTTATTGGTACATGCTTCATACAGATATCTCTATAGTGATAGTGTGGCGTGGGTTCCATCATTCTACTTCTCTACTTCAAGGCATTTGATCTGAAAGGACTCGTGGTTGTAGCTACTGGGTTGTAATGCCCAAAACATAGGGAGTTGCATCCTCCTTCTAGTTGTAGCCGAGAATTAGAGTTGGAGCTTCCCCTGCTGTAGCCCCAGAAACTAGGGGTTGGAGAGCCTCATTCCACTTAAAATGGAAAAACAAAGGAAGTTGGTGCTTCCAATGAATGTAATTTTTCAAGACATATAAGATAAAAGCATTCCAGGGTTTTCTCCCACTTTGATTTCCATGTAAAACATCAAAAATCGTGGTATGTGTGTGTACTCCTTCATTTATTGCTCATTATTAGATAATAATTCTACATTGATATAACACTTGATTATTTGGAGAAAAGGATTATAATTATGTTATCGCTGATCACCCCCCTCTCAAGAATCCAAACAAAAATTAGCCCATTTGTGAAATCTATCCCCTAAAATCATCAATGACAAGATGATTCAAAATCAAAAATGTCACAAATCCTTGAAAAAAAAATAATAATAAAAAAAAAAAAACAATATTAAAAAAATAATATTATATATATATATATATATATATATATATATATATATATATATATATATATATATATATATATATATATATCAATGTATCAGACTTTTATGAACTCACTAAACAAAGGCATGTCATAACATAGAAAACAATGTGTTTTGATGAGTTATACACATTGGTGTCTATTAATTATATTGGAAGCATCGGTGCCAAATATTGTGAAAAAAAACATTATCTCTAAATGACATAACACATTAAATTGATTATATTTTCTATTTCAAAATTGTAATATGTGCATGTTACAATATGCATCGGTGCTCTAAATATGTTATACTAACTAGTGCTTTAAATATACTATACACTGCTAGTTTAGTAACAAATAATGGCATCGACATCTCACCCTGAATATTCAAAATTTCACTACCCTTCTACAGGGTACTGCAAACACCAATGTACAAATTTATAATGAGAATTGTCAGGCTAGCAAATTAACTAACCAATGTGTAATATTTATAAGAGAAATGGTGTTGCATACAAAAATAGTATGAACACTACATACATAAACTCAAAAATCACCAGTGCTACATACAACAAAAAAATTTGGAACTGGTGCGTACTATTATAAGAGCACTAGTACAAAGTGAAAAAAGGGAAAAATGGGGACATAATAATTGTAAGAGCATCGATGTTTTGTAGGTTTATGTACAGTAATGGTGCTAGTTTCATAGAGTGAAACCAATGAATTTTCTCTCAATACAAGCACCTAAGAAAAACTCCATCCAAAATTTGCTTAGTTATATGTAACATCTCTGTTAAACTTCCACCCAAAAACTTTGTTTCAAATAACAAGAATTTTTAAAATTGTCAAATAGTGTAATGACCAAAAACTCTAACAACTAATACCTCTACTACAATGTCTTTTCCTTGTAGTGGCTTGATTTGTGTTGGTTAACAATTTTTCTAATTCATTTGGATAAGTCATTGTTTCTTTATTGTTCAATGCTTTGTTGTTGGTAATTGCCCTAGATTCTCCTATAGCGACTGTTAGGGACCTAACATCCCTAAACCCTCACATAGGTAGAATAATATGTTTTCTATGTAATAAAGGTCGACATTAGTAAATAAGGCCTATATAATATTGTGAACAATTCAACTGTAAGAAGACTTAATAGAAGCTTTCACTTCTAGAAAAATCTTCCTCTAGAATTTTCTTTAGAAGATTAAATTAGTATAAATAGAAGAAGAAGGAATGGGAAAGTATTGTCTTGAGAATTATTGTGATAGAGAATTTCTCTACTAGAGGTTTCCCCCTTGAAGACGAAAGTGAACATTGCTTTCATTCCATAAAGGTATTATTTTTGGTGTTGTTATTCTCAATATTTTGTTGTTTCACTGGCATTTTCTACAACATTTTTGGTTTTTCTTATTATAATACATCTGGTACCTTACAAACGGTATCAAAGCACTTTACTCTGCATAAATTGTGGGATTTTTTTTTCCAGGGTAGAGACATGTATTGTCGACATCTTTAAATAATAGAGATCTATAATTTAGCAAGTAAAATTATAGTTAGGGAATACTACATGCAGGAAATACATATGGTTTCAAGGGGTTACTCAAAACAAACATTTCACCTTGTTGGAAACCTCTGTAACTGATGTTGGTACCCTTCAAGTAGTACCACATCAAATAGAATTTGTACACGACCATCACTCCCACGTACCGTCAGGTATATTGAGAGTCCTCTGGGCCTTCTGAAACCAGCTCTAGATCAGCCAATCGGTCTCCTGAATACTATAATGACACTGAGAACAACACTCAGGAAGATACTCTCTAGTACTTGGGTAATCAAGTAGTACAACTAAGGGTATGGTCGAGCCTCCTTAGTTGGTGCCCTGATATATTGGTTCGAGCACTATTGCTTGACCCTACATGTATATCAGAGAGTTATAGCATAGGGAAAACCCATGTCTGTAGGAACCCTAAAAACCCTAACCCTTGGGAATGAAATAGAACATAAAAAGAACATAAGGGATATCCTACCACACAACCCTGCCTCTTGCATTTTGGTTGTGAAATTCCTACACAATTTTCACCATTAACAATTTGGGCATTCCATCACAACAATATTCTTCGGGCCAGAGTATAAATATGTATGAGTTAAAAAAACAAAGAGGATAGTGGTCCTTCCAACACCCTTATTTGGGACCTATCTCATTGGATCCCCCTCTTCACCCTGATCACTATGGTACATATCACTTATAAGCCTTTTTTTTTTGACCCACCCACCCTTCCCAACACCCTCATTTGGCACCTATCCCATTGAATACCTCTCTTTGCATTGATCATTGTGGTACCCTTCACCAATGACCCATTTTCTATGAGGACCCGCCTTCCCCTTTCCCTCCCCAATGGCCCACACCCACAACCAAGACTTTGATAACCACAACATTGCCTCAGTCAAAGTCAATGAGCAAACTGGGAGATATATCTATAACCTTACTCCCAACATTGCTACCATAAATGTTGAAAATTGGTTGACATTGATCTCATCCCTAGAAGAATCCATGAAGCAAGTTTGGAAGCCTCTAGAAGTGATGAGTGTATTTGAAGAAGTCTCCAAAGTGGTCTCCTTATGGCCTTGCTTTAAGAATGTCCCTCATGAGAATATTCTTTGAAGAAATCTACAAGAAGCCCTGAAAATATGGTTAAGTGGTTAAGTGGTTAAGAATCCCCAAAGGTGTGGTCATGAAGCCTGAAGTTGATTGAAGAAAAATAGTATGAAGGACATTGCAAATGCATCAAAAACATCCATTTATTGATAGTCCTCTTCAAGCCATCTCTAATGGTAGGTGGAATTCCATGTGGTTCCTCACGATTGAGAAGTTATTCACCATTATTGTCGACTGAACAGTCAGAAACACATAACACGACACCCCAGAGGGAAGATGTGGGTGCACCCTCTACTGGTTGACACACGCCAGATCATGCAGAACATGGTTAGGGGGCCAATGCAGCAAACACTAGTATTGATATTGCTCAAGCAACATTTCATGGATCTTCCCATGTCACTATCACAAGAACACTAGAGACCACATTTTTGGTGGACGAAAATCTTGTTCCCATAAAGATAGAGAAGATCCCAGGTATTTAAAAAATGTTTTAACTATTATATATAATCTGATTGAAATTTACTTATAGATCATTCTTTTTAAACTAATGATCACATGATCGTTTTGCAGGAATGATTTTTTTTATAAACATCTAAATGATTGGTCATTGGAGATATTTGGGCCCACCATTTGCATAGGGTGGGATAAACAAAGTAAAAATTTAAAATATGAGCTCACTAATCACTTGATTGGGATGTTCGGTGGTGAGACCTTCAACCGAGAAAAGGTCCTCAAGAAAGTCGGCCAACATATAAATATCGTGAGGGACCAATATAGGTTTCATCTAGAAATGAACCCTAGGTATGAGCACCCTCCAATGATTCCAGTAAGGGAGTGGAAATCCCTGTTGGATGATGGAAGGGAGAGGGATTTAAGAAAACATGGAAATCTACCACCGGGCATAGGAAGGTATTCAATACTTTGAATAATGCAATTATATGTTTATTACTCTTTATTTTTACATGAAATTTTCAACATCTAACGTATTTCAAACTTTTCATAGGCTTACAGACACATCAAAGGCCATAAATGTCAGACAAGAAAAACATGGCCAGCACAAGCTTGGGCCTGGTGGTTAGTCCAATATAGTGGCATGAATCATAAGTATAAATAACTCAAATATTGTATCCAAATAATAAATTGCATATAAATTTGTTTTTATTTCACCATAAAATCCAAATTGATGATCTTATGCAAAATTGCAGGTCGATCGGTTCAATGAAGTGCCCACGGAGGAATACTTGAGGCTTGGCTTCCAGCACGACTTTGTAGATGTTGTTGAATGTCGATAAACCTTGGACATTGGGAAAACATAGTCTTCCAGTGATCCATCCTACGTGCAGGTAAATAAAATTAACAACGTTTATTTAAGATTAATTACTTGTGCAGTATATTCATTAATAATTTTGTCCATAAAATATTGAGTCTCTTTGTTTTAAGCAAGAAAGCGACAATACACATAATTCCGAGGATGGAGAAAAACCCAATGAAGGCCATGTTGTGCATATTGGTAATGGATGTATTCATGTGCTATAAAAAAATTAGTTTGGATTATAGTTTAAAATATTTAATTGCAAATAGTGTATTAATTGTAATCTTTGATGTTTCAACTCTAGATCATGCAGATGGTCATCCTATACAAGATGAGGCAACTAGATAGGAATATGAAGTACATGATGTTGCCCCGTCAGGTAAAGAGAACCACTCTAATGTTGTTTTTATTAATGAAATACTTGTAATGATAATAATAAAACATATCACTTTAACATTTCTTCATTATTGCAGTAGATCCTGGCACCTTATAGCAGCATCCATGTCATGAGTACATGACCCGACAAAAAATAAGACAAGTTGCAGAGGCATCCAAAAGAATTGACAAAGAAGTTGTAGAACATGATCAGTTGATTTATGAATTTGTGAAAAGAAAAAATCCAAAAAAGAAGTGATTGTAATAGCATTATGACATATTATTTTTTATAATACAAACTAATGTCCTGAAATTTTTTTTTTCCTACGAATGAATGAATGAGTGAGTGAATGGATGGATGTTATAAGTACTTAATGAATGAACATTGAATGTTTCTTTATGACAAAAAGCACATATTTTCACATAAATTGATTTATTTTCAAGGACATGCATTGGGTATGGGGAATTGAGAGTGATGTAAGTGGGGGAGAGAGGCCATATGAGCTTCCACCTTCACATGGTTGGTCATGTTCAATAGAAAATATTAAACTATTCTCGAAACAAAGAGAATATCAATAAGGTAGTGCTCTTTATTCTTATGTATTATAGATTCTTGTAAATTTTGAAATGCATGTCTATTTCATAAATTTAACATTTCATGGTTCGTTGACTTCTACAGGACTTCGCACTAGGAATTACAACTGGTCACTAGCCTATGTGGAGAGGTTGCATCAATTTTACTATAAGGTACATAATACTCATGAATCTGTCTTTTTATATGTTGTTTTAGTTATTTACCTTTCATGTGCATTATAGTGCTTTACTTCATTTATTATACATATTTTATTTCATTCATTTAGGATTGTATGCATCTTTTCCCTAACAAACATAATTCTCACTTTACCCTACCTTACCTTGGTCTCACCTTCCAACCCTAACTTGACGTAACCTATCATGATCATCTAACATACCCTATATTTTCTTACCCTAACAACTCAACCTAACATAGCCTACCCTTACTTAGCCTAACTAAACCTAAATTAACCGTGTACTATATTGTACCTCGTGGGCACCATTGATGGTGTGTACCATTTCATGCCAATAGGGTGAGAGAAGAACATTCAATGGTATGCCACTTGCATAGAAAACCCTAAACACTTTTTCATCCATGTCATTCCTACAACCTTGTTCAAGTAAATATGATATTATTCTATGTCGTGAATGCATAGGTGAGAATCCCCTAGCATGGGGTGATGGTGATAAATCAACCAAAAGTACATATTAAGATACAGGAATGGGGCTAGCGGTTCACCATGCACCCAACATGACATGAAACACATTCCTAGCATGGTGTAAACAATTTTATAGAAACCATTGACATAACTCGTGCACCATCATGACCAAATATTCAAGCATCAAGAACACCATGATCTTTAACAAGCCACTTTATTCATGAGGGTACAAATATTCAGCCCTGAAAAAAAAAAATCTATGCAAAATGAAGACTTTCACAAGCCCCATCTATCCATTGTTGGATAGGGGCTAATGAAAATGAAATCATCATCAATATCTTCAGTACCTGCAAAATCACCCTTGGAATATTCAAGGAGGAGAGGCATAGAACCCTCCAACATCATGGGAATATTTCAACTAAAACAATTGACAGAAGGAAAAATATGATCATGGAAGAGAAAAATTATTGTGATAAGACCTTTCCCTCGATGATGAACTGATTGAATTTGTTACTCTATGACTAGATCGTGAAGATGAATGGTCTCCACCACCATTTGCAATTGCTTTTGAATTCTTAGTTGCCAGTCTTGTTCTAGCACCTATAGCCACTGCTTTTGATGGCTTGGAAAGTTTTATATAAAAGACAAATGTAAAAATAAATTTCAACCAAAGAAAATTCGTGTTAAGGTTGTTACATATTTACAAAATGAAATCTAGAAAAACAAAAATAGTATGGTAAAGTGGTTTTCCAGTTTCATTTAATAGTTACCTGCAAAATATTTCTCTAGATAAG
Organism: Picea sitchensis; assembly: GCA_010110895.2. Lineage (NCBI taxonomy): Eukaryota > Viridiplantae > Streptophyta > Pinopsida > Pinales > Pinaceae > Picea > Picea sitchensis. The sequence continues at coordinate 12,930 of SNQJ01S0229477.1, forward strand.
TTCATGTGTATTTTGTTACATGTTGGATTTTTGGAATATTTTGTGCATTTGAACTCAATTGAGAATCAAGATCCTACAAAATTCAATGGGAAATTATTCAAAAACTAGTAATGCATGTACACCAAAGGTAGTAGATATTAAATTAGAATGTTGACATATAAATAAAATCTATACTTATTGCAAAAGGTAAGTGGGGACTTGGAGGACTTGAATCTCTATCGCTATTGAAAGATTAATATTCAAAATTGGCCATTTAGCAATTTGGTTAAATTTGGTCACATTTTGAGCCAAAAACCATAATCAATACAAGTATGTAACTATATACAATATGATGAGAGGCGATGTTATTTAGTTGGATGTATATAACATTATGACTTAGAGCATACTTTGGAAGGTTTTTGTTAGCATTGTAGTATATATTATATGATGCATTATTACTGGTGTGCTTCAGTTGATTAACTTCACCAACAACAAACCTCCACTAAAAACACCATAAGTAATATTAACCACTATGAATTAATTGTAGAGGTTTATACTTCTACTTTGGCCCAAATATGACTCCATTGTTGCACTTACTATTTTATGGTGCACCAATGTGTACCATCATTTTGACTTTTCACTCCTTTGATTGGTTATTCTTCTACACATTATGGGGCATACATTGATACCTCATGTGTTGATGGTTTTTATCATTGGTCCTTTTTGGCATTAGCAACTACTTAGGTCATCATTATGTCATGGTAATGTTCAAGGGAATAATTTAAATTGCTTCAATCATTCCTCAGATGTCTTAACCATCCATGTCGGCCTTGATAGTGTCAATTTGTACTTACTGGTTTTATCTCTCAATATATGGTCCAAAATCAACTCACGTTCCTATTTATATCCCATTCCAGTTGATGACGGATTCCTCAATTCCCTACTTCCAATGAATCTCTTCCTATCAACCTCTACCCATTATTCTAGGAAGAAAATTTAGGGACCATTATAGTACCCTAGGGATTATAGTCCTCAATGGTCTATTCCTTTGCAATTGGTAGTGGGTATCCATCAATGATCCCTACTAGGATGATTCTACAAGTGTTTGACATCAACACACCTATTTTCACTTGTTTTACTATATTAGTGTGCCTTGGGGCCCATTATAATCATTCATGGGTTATCTCATGTTTATAAACAATATTGGCACTAATGATAGATGATTAGACACCCCATGCTTAACTTCATATAATTTATTCATATGGATAGATTCATACTCAGAGTTGGTTTAGATTGAAGACCTGGGGATATGGTGACATCCCTTTTTGGGGTTGTTGCCTAAGTTTATTATACAATACCACTTTCTTATGGGTACCTTGGAGATCCAAGTTTGCATTGTCTCTAGTTTCAACAATTCTCTTTAAGTACACTAAAACATAGCTCCATT
>SNQJ01S0229478.1:0-14355 GCA_010110895.2 Picea sitchensis
CCTCAAGGAAACGGACTGGCAGAGTCCTCCAATAAAAGTCTGATCAAGCTTATTAAGAAGCTATTGGAGGACAATAAAAGGGCCTGGGACTCAAAGCTCAAATTGGCTCTCTGGGATGATCGGGTGACAACTAAGAAATCCCTGGGCGTCTCTCCTTTCCAACTTGTTTATGGAATAGAGGTCGTTTTCCCCACTCAGCTCGCCTTACCTGTGGTAAATCTCCTCCAAGACTTTGAAGGGGAACCTAAACATGTACTCAAAAGGATTTATCAGATGGTGGAAGTGCAACAGATTAGAGAACAGGTCATGAATAGGGCCTACAATCATCAGCAGAAGATCAAGCAGGTTTTTGACAGGAAAAGCAAAAAGAAAGAATTCAAGCAGGGTGATCTGGTGCTCAAATGGGATGCACCCAGGCAGGAAAGGGGAAAACATAGTAAATTTGATGCCCTCTGGTTCAGGCCTTTCAATATCCTTGAAGTATTTACAAACAACACTTACCGGTTGCAGGATCTGGAAGGCAAAGAAGTTTTTAGCAGCCCAGTAAATGGGCATTTCTTAAAAAAATGTTTTTTGTGAGCCACAGTCGGCTCTTTTGTTTTGTTTTGTAAATATTGTTATTGTTTTTTCTTTCATCCTAATAAATGACTCCATAGCCCAATAGCAAAGGCACAGAATCTGCAAAAGAGTTCTTAGAGCATCACAGGGACGACTCTATCCCCCATGGAGCCAAATGTTAGCGATTTTTCTTGTAAGGGGGTTAGAATGAAAAAGAATGGGTTAAAACCCACTTGTCCTAAGTTTTGAACACAAATGCACCTATGGTAAGCAGCCAGCAAGTCCGAGCGGCAGCGATTCACGCACCCGGATCAACGGTGCATATGGGATTCTGGACCCCCCCCTCCTTTCTACCTTTAAGCAGAGGGGGGGGGTCCGGAATCGGGGGCGCATCTCTTCAACGGTCCAGATTAGCGCACCCGGATCAACGACGATAAAGGAAATTCCAGACCCCCCCCTTCCTTTCTACCTTTAAGCAGAGGGGGGGGGTCCGAAATCGGGCGTGCAGCTTTCTGACGGTCGAGATCTTAGTGCCCAGATCAACAGCGCTTGCGCGATCCCATCCTTCTCAGCTGCTCTGTGTTTAGCCAGCGTGGGCCCTTCCCCCATCATGTCATCTTCCATAAACACCTTTCCCCTGGTGCCGTGTGTCATCTGTCCTCCTCCAATCTTTATTCCAGGTGGTCCTTTCCCCATCCCATCGTCCACTCACTACCTGCCACGTGTCTCGTTCCCTCCACGTCAGCCTCCCACTAAATGCATCCATCACGTCTACTCTTTTGTTTCCTCCGCTTATCTCCTTTTTCCATGTGTCTCCCCTGTAACCTCTCTCGCCCCCTCATCTCTTCAGGCCTCTCCCTCATAGCCTTGGTGCCACTACTCCCGTTGTTCACCCCATCTTTCACGCTGGCCTCCACGTCTATGCACCATATCACTCAACCAATCTAGGTGGCAGCGCAAAAGGGTCTTCCATGTTGCAGAAGTGCCGAGTCAACCAGGCCATCCTCAATCCCAATGAAGCAGTTATTGAAGTGGTTGGTGGTGGTTAGACATCGCCTCTGACATAATGGGAAAGCACGACAATGAATTAAAGGCACGTCGATTCATCGTTGGAACTATCAAAAGTTAGATTGCGTCTGACATAAGTTGCATGATCTTTCAGATGTTGACCGTCAGAAGCCATGCAGACGCAAAGATTTCAATGCAGTGTCTTGATTCCGCTGTTGTTGTTGTTCTGAGTATATGTAGGAGTTTTCTCCATTTTTGTATCTATCGATGGTAGAGCTAAGCTCCCAACTATAAAGGTTTAGCAAACATTCTAGCTTTCTGGGCTGTGTATCTGTGTTTGAGATTTCTTGTTTTATGACAAACAGTTCTCCCTTTTCCATCTATGTTTTCATCTCATATCAGAGAGTTCATGATCGAATGATTCGCATGGATTGTTGCAGTTATGTTATGATAAACGATTTGTTATGACATTATTGTATTCTCTGGTCTTCTGTGTTTGAATGTAAGCGGATCTTGCGTTCGAATGCTTTCTTCTCCAGTCTGTTACAAACCTGATGTTTATGGTAGACCTTCGCACTTTTCTCATGCAAGTCTTCCTCCTACTCACCCTTACTACAATTCACTATTTGAAGTTTATCTAAGACCTCACTCGCCCATGCATGCCTGGCCTAGTTTTTGAGTTGAGATGATATTGTTCCGAGTTTTCTTCCATTCGGTCACCCCTTATAAACAAATCGTGACATTAAACTGATGGGTGTCAGGCTCTGCTCCTGCAAGCAATCCAGGAGTGACTTCTGATGCTAACACTACTTTCATACATACCCAAGTTTGAAGGAAAACCCGACGACGACCCTGCCAACCATGTCATGACCTTTCACCTATGGTGCTCTTCCAATAGCATTATGGATGATTCCATCAGACTGCGATTATTTCAACGCACACTCACTGGCCCATCGACCAAATGGTATGTAGAATAAAAATTAGGGTCCCATGCAACTTTTGAGTCCTTGGCCAAATAATTCTTGACCTTCTTCCAATTACCAATCCACCATGACAATGGTCTAGAACTACTTTCTAATTTCAAACAAAACCCAACCACACATATCGCTGATCACATTCACAAGTGGCGTAGGCGATGTAGTTTGTGCAAAGAAGAAACCACCAAGAAACAATGTCTCGACTGGTTTCTTAGATCACTTATCTCTCTCCTTGGTAAGGATGTCACTTCTACCTTCCCTCAATCTGAAGAGGAAGCCATCAGTAAGGCTCAACAGTATGACCTCATCTATGCACAGTCAGGGTACTTATACACTGCACTTCCTGATCTTCCAAAACCTGTGCCATTTGGCCAAGACAACCCTGGGATGTCTCACTTAGTAGACGAACTGATTGGTACCACCACTCACCACGGTCCACAACCCCAACCAACACCGATGTATGGAACACCTCAATACCCACTGGCATATGGGGGCACTTCTTATTACCCCCCACCCCCTTATCAACAACCATACCCTATTTCTATACCTCCACCCATCAGTGGACCACCGCCGGCACCCCCCATACATCCACCAATTCAAACAAGCTCTGGTACCCCTTCTACCTCATCTTATAGTACTAGCGAAAGCAATACACCTTCCTATGTACCTTACAGATCGTTACCGCCACAGAATCCATACTTCCCATTTCCTGGTCCCCCACAACCCATGGCTCCCCCACATCCTCATGTGGGGGTGAATTTTGTTCAACCCTCTACCGTTCAGCAATACCAAAATTTTGAATAGATGAATACGGCCAATCCAACCCATCCGTCGAACAATGCCAAAAAGAAAGGACAAAATAGGAACAACAACAACCCAAGTCAAGGCAGGAATCAACCCCAGCAGAACCAAACCACTGGAGGAAACCAGAACCAAGGGAATCAAAACCCTCAGGGGGGAAATAATAATATGCGTCAAGGGAGAAATAAAAATAATGTTAAAACCAACTTCCCTTGTGCCCTTTGTGGTGAGTTCGGCCATTACACTCATCATTTCCCCCAAATCGTTGATTTCAAATGGTTGAAAGACTCCGGTAGTCTTCCCCATCCTCCAGCACTGCCTACCCCTCAGCAGGAACCACAACAATACGTGAAACAACCCCCCCTGTCATGCTGCAAAATCCTATTCCACATCAAGGTGTGATAAACACACAACAAGACACAAAACATCCCCCACCTTAGGTGGGACAATACCTCAACCCAAACCATCCAACCGATCGCACAATTATCCTCACTAGTGAGAAAGAAATCCTTCTGCAAATATGTAATCGATAGTATCATGCACCCGTTGAGTCTCCTCCCATCCCTCCAAATACAAACCCTACACCGACGGGACCCCCATTGGTAATTCCTCACCCTACCACTGAGCCACCTCTTTGCATCCCTCGCATCCCATTGCACAGGAATTTCCACAACCCATAGGCTAGGGTAGTTCATAACTATAGTTTGGTAGATGACTTACCACAATCCCCGGCTTCCATGTTAGTTTTGGAGGTCCTCCAAAACTCTCCCACTCAGCAGAAATCATTACTTTCCGCCTTGGGGGTAGTCGAACCTACAGATACTCGACTCATTACCTTTGATCTTGACAGTGGAGAACCTCGCCTTCCCACCTTGATCGCTTTTCAAATACCAGTAAAAATACGGAACATCATAGTTCATCGGTGTATCATCAATGAAGGTGCATCTACATGCATTATGTCCAAAACTGTATGGAAAAAACTTGGTTCCCCCGAACTCATACCCTCTTCCATAACCTTATGAGCTTATGACGGATGACCATCATCTCTTGAAGGGCTCTTCCAAAATGTCCCCATCAAACTTAGGGGAAAGACTATTCTCATCGACATCGAAGTTATCGATGCCCCACTCGATTATAATATCCTGTTCGGTCGTAGCTACATGTACGCTATGAAGGCAGTGGCATCTTTTGTCTTTCAGACAATGATGTTCCCTCACAATGGGAAGATCGTTACTATTGACCAAGTCTCACATTACGAGCCTAATCCATATGCCAACATCGATAACATTCTTCCTCTCATCCATACGAGCCATGACGCATACCCACTTGTCGAGATGGGTCCTAGAATTTTCAAAGATCCATCATTGTTAGGACCTTACCATGGAGCACCACCACTCCTTCATCCTTCCAATCAAGTATGAATCGTATCATCTAACGGAACTCACACAGAGGATACCCTTCCTCCTATAGAGGCATCTATCATATCTGACGTCCCACTAGTCACAGAACCCCCCCCTCAAGAACCTCCTGTGCACTCGTCGACCCCACCAGTCCATGATTCCACCTCTCCCCAAGGACATATCCCAGTTTTGGAGACAGTTCCCCAAGCCATCACCCAAATTCCCTTCTTTTACCCTCCACCAGGCATCGAAGCTTTCCAGGTAGCTACAATGCTCACCCTACCTAATATGGTGTTAGCAATTCCAGTTTGGTATTTACACCCACCAGAGTTGGTCCCTAGACCATCCCTTCCCCCCTAAACAGAAGGAATCCCCATGACAATTCCCATACTTACTCCCACCATACCCCCTACACCCCCACTCACTAACCCCCTTGCCACAGCTAGGGGCAGGAGAAAGAAGAAGGAACCCACAACTCCACTTCCTCCCTACATCCAACCTCCTTGTGCACTATGTGAGAAAGAGGGACAACAAACCAACAACTGCCCATCTCTACCAGAGTTACGAAATGTGATTCCACTCAATCAAACTCCCCCAACACTTGCCACTATTCCCAGTACTGCCACTACCACCCCCCATTCCAGTAGTAAGGGGTTCAGACCAAATTCACTTGCACTATATGTTCAAAATATGGCCATTATACCCATCATTGCCCAGCACTGCCACTCTTTCGGAAGACATTAACCGCAATATGCCAAATCTTCCAAAGCAACCCTAGTCCTGCTACGTCCTCCTTCACAAATATCACTGACAGTCGTTATGTCACCACTTCAGTCAATGAATGTATGAGACACCCTTGCTCTCTATGTGACTCATTAGATCACTTTACATACTAGTGTCCTATGATCCTTGAATACAGGCAACGCCAATTGACCCTCCTTCAACGGCCCGCAAAGTCGATTGATGACATTACCTCATCACTAGAGGCTCTTCATGTCATTTATCCTGAACCCGAGGTCCTTCCAATGCCTCCATGTTTCTTAGATAACTTATCTGAGGATTCACCCCCCAAACCCCCCAACTCTCCCGCTCATTCCCCTATGGAAATTTTACACCCAACTACCATAGGTACTCCTTAGTACTTCAATATCTGGTTTATGTCGATCGAACCCTCACCATCTCCTAGCGTTGTTCCCCCTACTTCTTCCTCACCCGGGGGCACCCACATGACAACAGTCACCGATATTACTCCTCATGACCCCTTGTATTCCCATCACTTCCACTGCGACGAAGAAATACTCGAAGAGTTAAACCACCCGAACTACCCCTGGGATGCGCTGCACCACCGTGCACTCTTCTTTCTACAAGAAACCTCCACACTTCCTAACCAATACCCCATCTACGCGGTCGAAACAAAGGATTTTATCCCATCAGGGCCTATCGACTCGTTCAAAAACCCCATTCCTTCCCCTGATGCTTTTGAAGAAGTCAACATGGCCAACATTTCCCCAACCATTAAAATCGACATTTCCATCAAAAATGGCATCGTCGAGGAAATCACCATTGGATTTGCTTGCACTCCTCAGGAAATCACCCCCTATAAAGCCCTCTTCCAGGAATATAGGGATATCTTTGCTTGGTCTTACATGGAAATGCATAGCCTCGATCCCTCTATCGTCAAACATTGCATCGACACCTGGCCTGACATTACACCAGTTCATCAAAAACAACAACCACTACACCCATCCAAAGCAGTGGCCATCAAAGTCGAAATTGACAAATTGCGCGCTGTCAGGTTCATTTACCCCATCACCTATACATCATGGGTCTCCAACCCTGTACCCGTTAACAAAAAATAGGGCACTATCCGCGTTTGCATAGACTTTCACGACATCAATCACGCATGTCCCAAAGACAACTTTCCAACTCCTTTCATCGATCAAATTATCGACGACTGCGCAGGCCATGAGGCTCTATCCTTTATGGACGGATTCTCTGGTTATAATCAAATTCAAATTCACCCCGTCGATCAGTATAAAACCACATTTACTACCCCTTGGGGTACTTTTTCATATTGTGTCATGCCTTTTGGATTAAAGAATGTTGGAGCAACTTTCCAACGGGCTATGACATACATCTTTCATGATCTGGCTCACATCATCCTCGCCTACTTGGACGACCCCACAACTCGATCGAAGAAACGCACCCAACATCTTGATGATTTATGAATCATCTTTCAATGGTGTCGTCAGTATAACATCCGCTTGAATCCTCTCAAGTGTGTGTTCTGTGTCACTGCAGGGCACCTCCTCGGCTTTATCGTTTCCTAAAGAGGTATTACCGTGGACCACCTCAAATTCCAAGCTATCACCAAAATTCCACCTCCCCAGAATTTACATCAACTTCAGATCCTACAAGGAAAAGCTAACTTTCTATGACAATGTATCCCGAACTATGCCATATGCACACACTATTTCCTTTGCTTACTACGTAACGACATACCATTTCACTGGGACGACCATGCCCAACAGTCATTTGACGATCTTAAAATAGCTCTCTCCAACGCACCTTTAATTAGTGCACCGGACTACAATCGCGACTATATCCTCTACGTATCAACATCAGCTATGTCAGTAGAAGGAGTTCTCATCCAGCTAGGTGATGAAAATCATGAGCATGTCATTTATTACGTTAGTAAAAACCTCTCAGGGCCTTCCTTGAAGTATAAACACGAAGATAAACTTTCTCTTGCAGTCGTCCTCGCAGTCTAGAAACTGTGCCACTACATTCTTCTTCGCACAACCAAGGTCATAGCAAATTCCAACCCTATGCAGTACTTTCTCAGTTGTCGGCAAGTTAACGAAATTTTTTCTCGATGGATCGTTATCCTTCAGGAATATGACCTAGATTTCTCAACACCCAAGAGTAAGAAGACCCTCGTTCTCGCCGAACTTGTCATGACCCTCCCCTGTGACACCACCAGTACCCCCGTCAACGCTGACTTTCCCGACGAACACCTCTTTTACATCACTTAAGATGATCCTTGGTACGACGACCTCCTCGTCTACCTCCAAACTCAAAATTACGGTCACCACCTTTCATGAGATGATTTTCATCGTATTTACCATCAGGCCCCACACTACCTCCTCATCGGAAACATCCTATATCGGTGAAGAGTCGACACCATTCTTCGTCGATGCTTGACTATTGACGAGGTCGATAGAGTCTTAAACGAATGTCATAGCGGCGCATGTGGGGGCCATATTTCGGGCATATCCACTGCTCAGAAGATTATCCGAGCAGGTTACTTTTGGCCTACGTTGTTTCATGATTGCATTCACACCGTGAAATGATGTGAGCAATGTCAGCTTTATGCCAACAAAGCCTGAGCTCCCCCCTATATTCTTCATCCTGTCATCATTGCCGACCCTTTTTGTAAATGGGGCATCGACTTCATGACCTGTAATCCCCCCTCCAACAATGGTCACAAATACATTGTTGTCGCCATCGATTACTTCACCAAATGGGCAAAAGTTATGCCCACCTTCAACAACACCATTGACACCGAAGTGCGTTTTTTCTTTAACCACATCATATCTCGCTTTGGAATACCACTCCAACTCATTTCCGATCATGGGAAACACTTCAAGAATGAGATCTTCGTCGAACTCTCATCTTGGTTAGGATTCTCTCACGAGTTTGCCTCAACATATTACCCTCAGTCTAACAGATAGGTCGAAGCAATTAACAAGGTCCTCAAGACCATGTTACAGCGCACGGTTAATAAACATAAAACCAATTGGCATCATATGTTATTTTCTGTGCTATGAGCTTACCGTACGGCTATGAAAACAGCTACTGGCTTCACACCATTTCATCTAGTCCATGGGGTTGAGGCCACTCTTCCCCTCGAGTGCGAAATTCCCACCTTACGCACCCCAATTGAGATATTAACCGACACTTCTCTAATGGTGTAGTGCTTGCTAAACTTATAGTCTCTAGATGAAGATCGTCGATCTTCATTATAGAACAACGAGGTAGCTAAAAAATGATCCAAGGCTACCTTTGATCGACATGTCAACCTTCGCTCATTTCGTGAAGGACACCTCGTCTTGGCTTACGATATCGCTCAAGATAACTTTGGCCATGGTAAATTTGAGTCACTATGGCATGGCCCATACATTATCCAACATTGCCTCACCAAAGGTGCATACATCATGGCCTCCCCCGAAGGCCTCTCTCTCAAAGAACCTATCAACGGGTTGTATTTAAAGAAATTTTATGCTTAAACGTAGTCATTCTACTTTAGGTTATTTCTTTTATAGTGTTTTTAATCTTTTTTCCATCCCTCGCGTCTAAACTATCATTTGTGCTATTGACAGATGCTTCCTCCACCAGCCTACCACATCGGTTATGATGATGACGTCAACCATTGGACACAAAATCTTGCTTCGGATGCTTGGGTTCTCTACACTCCCTCACATGAAATGCTCCATTCGAGAAGCATATGTTTGGGTTCAACGACCAACAACCAAGCTGAATACACTGCCATCATCGAACTCCTGGCCGATGCCCAGCATCATCATATTCGTCAGCTTAGCTTCTTTCTTGACTCTCAACTAGTCATTCTATAGCTCAACAATCTGTAGCGCATCCGTGATCCTTGTCTCTTTCACAAATACCTGTAGGTTAGAATTTTATCTCGACATTTTGATTCCATTACATTTACACATATTCCAAGACAATTGAATCAAATTACGGATAACCTAGCTAATATTGTGTTAGACTGGTATATATCACATCAAGCTACCTCTACACATACATAAACATATCAACAACCTGTCATCACATATATATAATAGACATCATCAATACATTAACAAAACACATGTAAACACCACATAGATCTCAAAATGTATACTCATGTATATATCGAAAGGTCCACAATGCCATCAAAATGTTTACATACAAAAATACAACTATCCGTAGGCCAATGAAGCACCTCAGTACAAAATGGGCTCACCAACCTATATAAAAAAAAATACATGAATGCATAGAGCACCACTCACAGTGCCTCTAGAGCACCACCGCCTAACCCTCCCTCAGGCAGTGGTGGCCCACCACCACCTGCCCCTCCCACAGGCGGTGGTGGTCCACCCCCTACCAGTCCCTCCTGTCCCGGCGGCAGTCGTCTGGTCATTGCAGCACTAGCCATTGTTTCTCATCTTACTATGGCCTGCCATGGTGGCAGAACCCCCACACACTGCTCTAGGATACCCTCATCCTAGATGCAAGATCACATGCCCTTAGGGATGCCCTGTAACACCGCCTCCAAGTGACGGTGTATGTCCTCAAAATCTACTCTAGCAGCCGCCGGAGCAGCATCTGATGGCCTAGTACCAGGGTCATCAAACAGACATCTCCTTTCTTACCTCTCTAGATCAGCTGGTCACACCACGGCATCCTCACGCCGACGTCTCTCTCCATGCGACAGTCTCTCTGGCTCTTGATGAGCCGATGCTCTCTGCAACTCTACCTCGCGCCTGCGAGGTGCCACATCTGCACATACACACAAGCAACCGATATCATCAACATCTATATCATATAAATATGTCATGCTATCTCAAAACACCAAAACATACATATCAACATCATCAACATACCTTGATGGTCAAACACCTCCCCTGTAGGTAACACCATGTCCGGATCCTCCCGGAAGTCTACCCTAGCATAGGGGTACTACAATATCACCTGCAACATCTGTCGCCATACCTGCGCCGCCTCTGCAGTAAAGAAGTCGCCACCCTCACCACCACCATGGTGAAGCAACACAGTCAACCACCACCTCAGCCGCGGCTCTCGCGCCCCAGGTGCACCCAATAGAATCCTAGGGTACCACATCAACACCCTCTCCAGAAACCAGGCCACCAGGATGGATCCGAAGGCAAACTCTCCAGCATCCGTGGACCGACAATGGTCCAGCTTCCCTACCATCTTGGCATGCAGCGTCAACCCCCTGGAAAAGTGCTCACTGACTAACACTCTCTCCATCACCATCAGCTAGCCACCACTGATCCAGTGCGTCACCAACGAACCATAAACTCTCGCAATCATCACTGTTATATAGTGATGAGCTAGGGAATCCATCACCCCAATGCTCACGACTATGTCGGACATAAAGTTCAGCCCCGAACAATATCTCCAACCAACCGTCGCTAGCAGCATATCCCTCGGCAGCACTAGCTCTGCGGTAGGGGCATTCCCCGAAATGGGAGCCCAGTCAAAAAATATACATCCTCCACCACAATGAAGGGAATCTTCTCTCCCTGCACTATGAAGGAGTGCAGGTCCTGACTCCACATATGGATAAGAAACTGTAGGAGATACTCTTGCACCCATATCAATGGGCACTCAAATAACTTCAGCAGCCCACAGGCTGCCAAAGTTTCACGTACACCTGGCTCCTCAATAGCCATGGAGTCTCACAACGGGGACCAATCTCTCTCTTGCCAACAAATAGGAATCGTGTACAAAGCTCACCTGCAAAACATAAAACCATCCTAAGTCAGCCACATGGACAATCAACAACATCAAAAAGACATGTTTTACAACCGTCAACTTTGCCTCCATGGCGCAGTTGTTTAACCCACAGGCACACACACATGCGTGCCTGTACACCCCACAGGCTTGCATGTGTATGCGCCTGTTCACTACACAGGCGCGTACGTATGCGTGCATGTTCACTACATAGGCGCACTCTCAAGCGTGCATGTTCACTCTACAGGCACACACACGTGCACGCCTGTTCAACCGATAGGCATGCACATAGTTCACACCTTCTATCCCCGTACCAGCGCTCAAATGCGTGCCTATCCAATGGGAAGGTGCGCACGTGTACGCACCTACTACCGGATCACCCGCGCACAAGGGGCCCACACCCAGAAACACCCCCTGTACGACCCTTCGTACAACCCTTGCCCAAAAAATGAAACCCTAATTCTATGCATGATGATCAGACCACTAACCTGAATCTCGCAGGTCCTCGATCGAATGCCCCATCCTCCCAGAATCTCACAAATCTCCTCTGACTACTTCTCGTCCAATCACTAAAGCAGCAAGTACAAATGAGGTGGCAATATGGGCTCTATAGCTATATATAGGCATTTTTGCCAAACTTCCACTCACCATTCTGGGAGCTCTAGGTGTCCATTTCTCAATCCGTCTTTAGCCACGGGATCAACATCCCATCATCTACATCACGAAATTCCCTAGGCCTCTTTTTATCCTGAGCCCCCGGGACACCATTTTCCATACCTTGATCGGGTACACATGCACATATTCACACTTATCAAATACATGCTCATATATTCGATTCTCTTCAAATATTGTTCAATTCAGGTATTTGGTTTTCATGTGTGCAGGTACTTGGTCATCATACATTGACACAACCCCTTCAGGTATATACTTATCACTAGCATGTATTCAGTCCCTCTAAATCTCACTTACATTTCCAGTCACACCCTTTGACATTTGCCTCTAGGATCCCCATTTCCGGCTCTGTAGTACACACACCCCCATTTGCATCTTCGGTCTTGTCACTCGGTAGCACTCTTACCCACATGAGTTGTCCCATTCATAGCACCCTTTTGCGCTTTTGACACTCATGTTGTTTTTTAAAACCCTTTAGGGATGGGAGTCCCGATAGTCTTACATCATGTCACGAATCAGCCACATAATCCTTCTCCTCATTTTTCTAGATTTCCCAACAAACTCCCAGATTATCTCTCCATGGTTCTATTTTTGGGCTGCACCTCCACTATAGCATGAACCCTCCATTTCATCCACAATCCGTTTGCCCATCTGCAAATCTCCCTTCATTTCACCTACCTCATACAGAAACCCACCCATGGGCCCCCCACCCTCCATCAGTTCTCTGAGAAAATTATGCCCTACCCTGGCCAACCATATCACACTGGGGCACCCATTTCTGTATTTGTACACTTCTCCCCAATTATTCGTTATCTATTTTACAAATGCCTTTGTTTCCAATCATTACATTACCTTTTTATCGTCACCTTTGATGACCTTCTTCTCTTTTTGGCCAAACGCAACCCTTGTCACCCTTGGTTGGGGCACTACTTATCATCCACCTTTTCCAACATCATCCATATCTTCAGAGTACCCCATAGGCCACTTACTTCTTCCCTCTGATTTTGTTCACCTTGTCCCGCCTCCGGCACAACTTATCCCCTGTCTTGTCATCCCCCTGACACTTGACCTCATTGAACGGTTGCGACCACTTTTTATCTTACATATACTCCAACCAAGGGAAGTCTTGAGTCTTCCTACATATTGAATTCATCCATGTACCTCTTCCACTTCCTAACCTCACCTAGTAGATTTCACGAAGCCATTTTCTTTTGGGATTCGCATCCCCCTTTTTTGTCGACATCAGCATAGTTTTCCAAAAGGGTGACAGTATCTTGATTCTCATTACCCACCCAATGAGATATCTCGGACGGCACAGGGAAAAACACAATTTCTCCCTACTTTCGTTGACCCCCATAACATTCAACGTCAACACTTTCTCATGTTACAGTGGGTTTTACTTTTCGACTATTGCAGTTAGTTCTTTCACTTGCCGAAGACCTTTGAACTTGGCTAGGCTATCAATGCCCACAGAATCAGTGATACTTATTACCACGGTCACTGCCTACTATTCAGAGTATGTTCATCTGCATAATTGTCTTCTTCCTTTATCACGACCGCCCCTGAGGGTGTTGCAGTTGTCTACACCAACACTTCATTGCTCCTTTCTGAGTTACATGACACGAGCATGGGGCATGCCCGCCTCATTTGTACACAGTTTCCTTTTCTTACACACCTCATGGAAGGTTGGGTTCTACCGGTTCTTTTTCCTCCAATGGATCGCTCTGGTCGATCCCTCTATTTCTCTCTCTTACAACAACACTCTCAATAGAAGAAACATTGATGGATTTCGGCTATACATATGCTCCTAACCTCATCCATCAGGGGGCATCTGTTATCAATGAAATTTTGCCCGCACATGGTTACAAGAATTCAGCATCATCAAACAGTGATGAAGTCATCCATGGACCTGAATTAACACCAAATCATTCATAAAGGGTCAAAAACTGTACAAAATAGTGAAAAATTGAAGGGCTCTATGAAGACATTGGGCGCGCGCGCACATGCACGGAACAGGAACGCAGAAATCGCGCACATGCACACGATGCGTGATTGTTATCGCAAAAGGCCGCGCACCTGAGAAACAGTGCATTTATGAGAGTGGTCGGCCTCCCACCCACTTATGGTTCAGCTCCCAAGCCGATTTGACACTCAAATCTGGACTAGATTCGACTGGATGGCTGGTCAAAGACCTAGAAATGACCTAATTAGCCTCTTTACACACTACAAACTAGTCGAACAATAGCTCAAAGGAATGTAATAAAAAGGCCATGGATACACTTCATTTTTCAAGGAATTCAAAGCAAAGTTATGCTGCCATTATTCTCTTGAGGACTCTATCCTTGCCAAGAGTATATTTGCATCATTGCATTGGGCAATCCATCTCACCCCTTGAGTGGATT
>SNQJ01S0229479.1:0-14217 GCA_010110895.2 Picea sitchensis
ACAGTGATCCATTACAACATCATCCTATAACAGCTACAACTCTACTGGATCCTCCAATTCCGAGCTGCTCTAACACAGTATAACAAAGATGTAAATAAACTGGCATTCATAAAACAAGAAGTCTCAGAAGTCTAGAAATAACCAGAAAACAATGCTTCATTAAAGTTTTACAACTGGGAGCTCTGCTCAACCATCGATCCTTTACAAAATGGCGAAAACGCCTACATATACTTGGAGCTGACTCAGGCGCTGAAGGTGCGATCATATCATGAATTCAATGCTTGATGTTGAAGAGATTCTCTATCAGGATGGGCTGTCAGTCTGCCTCAATCAAATCTGTCCTCTGCTCCCCTCTCATACGCTCCTTAATTCAGCATGACTCGCGCCAGGGGGTAGTTGAGCCCTTTGAATATTGAATTGGCGTGTGCAGGTTCCTCTGGTGAGTTGGAGATTCGGCGTGGCTTTCCTGAAGAGAACCGGTACAAGGGACCCTCCTGGGTAAGTTTCAGCCGGGACCTCCATACTCTGCAATAAATGGGTGACGTGAGGCTTCACCCACACTCTTTCTCCTTTTCTGCTGAGCTGAAGCGGCTCTTTAGATCCCCGAGTGGAATCCCTGATGAAAACCCGACCGAGTCCACAGGTCTCTTCTTCTTTCCTCACGGTCTCCTGTACTTCACCATGAATTTTCCCTGACTCTGTATCGGGTTTCGAGGTTTCGCGTTCCCCGTTGTCAAGAGTTCTTGACCCTTTGAACTCCCGACTATCGATTCTCCGATGAGCGCTCTTTTTCCCTTAGCCCCTCCTGGCTAGGATCAGGTCCATACGACCATGCGTCCACAAGACCGCAGCCTTGTGTCTCCCGTCGGGGTTTCGGCCTTCCTGCCATCGAGAATTTCTAACCCTTAGAATTTTTGATCCCCAAATTACCGATGCGCCCGCATATGGGTTAGCCCTCCTGGATATACTATGGCCCTATGTGACCACAACAACAACTCTCACTGGGGTTTCGGGCTTTGCGGTGCCGAGGTGCACATGTATCCGGAACTCCCGATCCTCTGATCCCCGATACGCTCCTTCACGCACTGGCCCTTCCGTCTCAGTTCCTGCTCATATGACCTACTCCCGTGACCACAACCTTATTCATCGGGGCTACGGGGTTCGCGAGTTCGAGATGCACGAACTCCTTTCTTCCGGGATCTCCGATATCCCGATAGCTGATGTGAGATGCCACCTTTCCTCCTCGCCGACTCTTCTGGGGTCCACCTTCGTCATGATCGGGAAATCGCGTATCGCGATTTTGAAGTGCACGAATCACTCGTCCCCGGGATCCCCGATATCCCGATGGCTTCAACTTTGACAGACACTTCCCTGTCGGGACCCTCCCCGATAACGCTGATCTCCTGCCACGCGTCCTTTCCAGATGGGCGGTCCCTATTAACTCTCATGGATTCGGCACTTTCGTTGTCTTGCTTCTATTTCTTGTCCCGAGACAAGAATTATCGCTAACATTAGGCTCCATGGGGGATAGAGTCATCCCTGCGATGCTCTAAGAACTCCTTCTGCAGCTTTAGTGCCTTGCTGTTGGGCTATGGAGTCATGCTCAAAACATCCTGCTGCTGAAAATACAGGCCGAAAAATAAAAGTAACAAAATAAAGCTACATGCTCAAAGGAACTTATTTATACACAATCCTAAACTAAGAAAATATTCTACATGGGCTAGGTGAAAGAGAACTTCCACCATAGCCATTCAAGCAGCTTCTTGGATAGAAGCTCCTTCCTTCTGTCGATGATCACCAATAGATGGTGTAACCGTGACAGCAGAACGGCTACACTCTTCAACTCCTCCTTACAGGCTGGAGTTGAGATGAAATAGGGTGGCTCCAAGGCGTAGGGGAAATGCCACTCCATGTATTTGCTGACAGGGTCATCGAATGAGTGGCCATTTCCGAGGAATTGGTGAAATACAACCTCTTCTTCTACACAGTTGTTCACATGCGGCCGAATGTCTCTGATAACCACAGGCGGGTGAATAACTGAAGTAGGCTCGCTGATCTCAGGTGGTGGCTGCTCACTGACTGGCTCTGCGTAGTCTGTGAACTGCATCTTTGACTTCTCCTCTGGTTCTTCTGGTGCCTCTTCTTGGCTCTCCCAAGGGTCAGAGTCATAATCATCATAGATAGGACCTGTGGGAAAGATTTGCTTTTCAATTTTCTACTCAGGGGGGGCTGATTTCCTTGCATTGTCTTTCATTTGTGAACAGAGGAGAAGGCTCTGCAGTCTTCTCTTGGAAATCCAGCATATCGAGCTCAGACTCTGATTCGTAACTGTCATAAGTGGTCTGGATGCTCTGACAAGAAAAAGGTGATGTCAGGCTCTGCTTCTCCTCTTCCGGATAATCATCGAAGTCGGGGGGAGACAAAGCTTCCCTAACTTGTAGAAATGGAACTATCCCCCGCTCCTCCGTTTCGACCCCGAATGTAAACACATCATGGGAAATATCGTGAAGGAAAAGAGAGCAATCCTCTTCCACAAATACCTCTCTATTGCTTTGATCTGAGACAGAAAGCTCATCGGGGGTGGATGCCAACTCATCTAATAAATCTTCAACAATCTCTTCAACAGAGTTGCTCAGAGCGTCTGCCTCAAGGACTGGAAAATCCTCTGCACAGTCTTCATATTTCAACCCTTCTAATTGGGCAGAGAGATATTTCACCTGCTCCATCAACTTACTCAGGGCGCCATCCTCCTCCATGGGAACTTCATCACTTTCATAACCTGCCTTGGATGCAGATGAATGGGGAGGAGAAAGGACTGAGTTCTGAACCAGGTCATCAAGATCCTCCCCACAACTTACGTCAGAAACAACTTTCTCTTGTATAGAGTTGTGGTATCCCTCACAACAATTATGACAAATTAACTCAGGGGAATAGAGCCTCTGACAATAGGCGGTGAAAGCTGCATGGAATCCATGGAGTGAAGAAATGCTAGCAGGGGGTAAAGAATGGTACCATTTACGTGCATCCCCTGCTAACGAGAACATGAACATCTTTAGTAACACATCCTCATGATGTATCTCCCACTGACGCATGAGTTCATGAAACTCACTGAGGTGCTGAGCATGGTTGTCCTCTTCACACTTTCCAAATATGGGCAAATAATCACCCCATTCATCCATAGAGGGGACAACATTAGGAAAACCAGGAATAGAAGAAAAATTAAAAGGAGCAAACCTGCGAGCAAGGATTTTCTCCATATCGAACCAGTGAAGTCGCCAATCAATCCTCGAATCATGGAGTCGCTAGGTGAAAAATGTGCAGCTCCGAATGTGTATGGTCCTTGTTCACCATCAAAGGCCAAATCTTAACATTATCATTAACCCGGGAAACTTCTCAGGCTGAGAAAGCAGTCGCTGAAAACTTCTCGAGAAAGCTCCTCTGGGTCAGTTTTCAGGTGTGCCAACAGTGGACACAACTGAAATACTAAAGTGGAAACAATGGAGTCGCCACAGTGGAGTCGCCAGGTGCACAGTAGCAATCTGAATAATTTTGATTTCTGATGCACCTTCAGAATCAGTTGATCGTTATCGTTCTTCCCAGGGAAAATATTCAACTTCGTCCCCGACAACGGCGCCAAAAATGTTAGCATCGGAAGTCACTCTTGGATTGATAGCAGGAGCAGAGCCTGACACCCATCATTTTAATGTCACGATTTGTTTATATAGGGGTGATCAAATGGAGATAAATACTCGAGGAGATATTACTCTAACTCGGGGACTGGATCTGGTACATAAAGAACGAAGGAGGCTTAGACGTTGAGGCATGGTTGGAGAACATGGTGATGTGATTTTCACTTCATGATTACTCCTCCAACATGAAGTTCTGCATGATGGTATTTCAACTGAAAGGGAGTGCACTTCTTTAGTGGAATACACTCTTACCTTAACTGAACATGGTCATTGAAGATTTGTCATGGGAATTGTTTGAGGAACGATTCTGGGAGATGTACCTTTCTGAAGAATTCATTGAACGCAATCTTAATTAGTTCAATGCATTACGATAGGGTAATCACACGGTACTAGAGTATGAGGCTAGGTTCATGGAGATACTAAGATATTCTCCACATCTGAACGTAGAGAAGTTAAAGGTTAACAAGTTTGTGTTCGGCCTCAACTTCAACATTCGTGTGAAGGTGAGGATCTTGATTCCTGAGACATTGCATGATGTAGTTCAGAAGGCCCTCGTTGTTGAGGAAGAGATTAATAGTGGGGGTCCAGGAAGGACTCCTTCTAGAAAAAATGGATAGGCACCACCTGGAGCGCAAAAACATCAAACACCAGTACGATAGGCTTCTGGGAACTGTGATATTCCCAGAGGACCTATATTCTCAACACCGCGATGACAGAATCCTCAGTAGAGGACTCCTTACAAAGAACCGCAACAACAATAACAACGTTGTTCATAGTAGAAACAACCATTTAGACCTAGCCCGTAGAACAAACCAGTATAATAGAATCCTATGCCAACAACTTCTACTTCTAGGACTAGGATCATCAGACCAAAGAATGGATGTTGGACATGTGGAGAGACACATTACTAGAGAGACTATCCTATTGATAAGGAAAGATTTGTCGGATAATCAGGACCTATGATAGTTGGAGATTTGGGAAAGGCACATAGGATACATGCAACGGTGAATAACTGCCAGGTCGAGCATCATTCCACCATGGTCGAGATGTCAGGCATGATTGTCGATCAACATTCTAGTATTTTAATAGATCCAAGAGCTACTGCAAGTTTTATATCTAGTGTTGTGCTTAAAATAATTAAGGTAAAGGTAGTCTAACAAGATGATTTTAGACTTGTGGAAATGGCATTCGGTGCCAAGAAAAAGGTTGGAGAAAAAGTTAAGAATCATAACATTAACTTGGGTGACTTCGTGACAACTGTAAACCTGTATGTTACAATGTTGGGGTCTTATGGTATAGTGATCATAATGGATTGGTTAGAATTGCACAAAGTGATACTTAATTGCAAGACAAAACAGTTAAGTTTAACATATGATTTGGGATAGAGTAGAGTAATTGTAGGAAGAAACGAGGGAGTGTCATTGAGGTTTATTTATTCCTTACAATTACATAAAAGTATGTGTAAGGGGTGTAAGTTATACACCATCTTAGTGCTTAACGAAAATGGGGACATAGAAGGATTAAAAAATATTCCTGTAGTATCGGAGTTTGTCAATGTATTTCCTGAGGAATTACTAGGGTTTCCACTAGAAAGAGAATTGGATTTTACCATAGATATGAAACTTGGAAATGAACCTATTGCAAGAACTCCATACTGGATGTCGACACCGGAATTGCAAGAGTTGAAAATTCAATTAAAGGATTTGTTGGATTTGGGGCTTATACATACACACGTATCACCGTGGGGTGCACCATTTATTTTTGTGAGAAAGAAAGAAGGATCGTGGAGGCTTTGCATTGACTATCTTCAATTGAACAAAGCTACTATCAAGAACTAGTATTCGTTGCCAAGGATTGATGATTTTTTTGATCATATGAAAGGGGAAACAATATTTTCAAATATCGACTTGAGATCGATATATCGTCAGTTAGGGATTAAGGAGTAAGATATCCCTAAGACCACATTTAAGATGATATTCAGACACTATGAGTTTGCTATTTTACTGTTTGGAATGATGAATTCCATGGGTGTATTCATGAAATTGATGAATGGGGTGTTCCGCGAATACTTCGACAAGTTTGTGCAAGTATTTATCGATGATGTAGTGATTTATTCTTAGATGAAAGAAGAGAACGACGAACAATTGAGGTTAGTTTTACAATGTCTAAGAGAAAACAAGTTGTACGAGAAACTGTCAAAATGTTCATTTTACGAGTCCAACATTCATTATTTGGGACATATCATATATGGATAATGTATCGTTGTGGATCCATTGAAAGTAGAGGCTATTATGGAATGGCCAACATCGATGAGCATATAAGAAGTACATGTTTTTATGGGATTAACAGGTTATTATCGATGCTTCGTCAAAGTTTTTTCAAAGATATAAAATCCAATTACGAAATTGCAGAAGAAAAAAAAATTGTATGGTCGGAGAAATGTGTGGAAGCATTTCAAAATCTTAAGAATTTGTTAACAACAACATTGATACTAAAGGTTCCTGACATAGACAAAGAATTTTTGGTATGCACAGATGCATCCAAGGGAGGCCTAGGTGGCGTTTTGATGCAAGACGGTCGAGTGATCACTTAGATTTCAAGGAAATTAAGAAGGCGTGAATAGAATTACAAAACACACAACTTAGAGTTACTAGAAATTGTTTGTTCCTTGAGAGTTTCGAGACATTATCTTATTGGACAAAAAATTGAATTAAAGACTCATCACTGTGGATTGCAGCATATTTTTACTTAGAGTGACTTGAACGTGTGACAATGGTGTTGGTCAGAACTACTTAGCGAATATGAATTTCAGATTACCTAGATTAAAGGAACAGTGAATAGAGTAGCATATGCGTTGAGTCAAAGACCACACATATTCTCAGTAATACCTCTTAAGATGAATCTTCGATAAAAGATTCTAGCTTTACAGATAGACGATGATTGGTACAAGGAAGTTAAGGATAATATTAGACAATATACCATGATGGTACTAAGGTATGAAGGTTATCCATTTGAAAACGATTGATTGTTGAGGTATAACAACTGAATTTATGCACCGTCTAACGATGAATTAATGAGTTTTATTTTAAGCAAAGTTCATCGAGTAGTATACATGGTTCATCCTGGATTCACGAAGATGTACGTAGACCTTAATCCTTTATTCTTCTGGAAAGGAATGAAGATTGACATAGTTAATTACATGGCAAGATGTCTATAATGTTATCAAGTGAAGGATAACCATAGACATCCAGTGGGATTGTTACAACCACACGCGATTCCTGAATCAAAATGGGAAGTTGTTTCGATGGATTTTATTGTTGGATTTCCACGGACAACAATGAGACATGATTCAATTTTTGTAATCATTGACACTCTAAGAAAGAGTGTACACTTTATTCTGGTTCGTATGACGTATCAGGTGTCATACATAGCTAGATTTTTTATTAGATAAATTGTGAGGTTACATGATGTACCAAGAAAGATCATATCCAATCGAGGATATGTGTTTACTAGACGATTTTGGACTACCAAGAGGCTTTGGGAACGAAATTGAATTTTAGCATAACATATCACCTCGAGATAGATGGTCAAACTGAAAGAAACAATCATAGTTTAGAGGATATGTTGCGTTTGTATGTAATGTATGAACATAAATACTGGGAATAATTCTTACCATTGGTAGAATTCACGTATAACAACAATTATCAAAGTTCGATAAACATGACACCATTTGAGTTTCTTTATGGATGACCATGTCAAACACCTCAAAATTGGGATTGACTAGAGGATAGGGTCATGGTGGTACCGAAATTGATCCAAGAAATGGAAAAACATATGTGAACAATAATACAAAGGATTAAAGAAGCGCAAGATCGAAATGAGAGTTATGCTGATGAAAATTGCATTGACCACAGTTATGAGGTTGGTGATAAAAATTTCTTGTGGGTGAAACCACTTAAGAGTTCGATCAAGTTTGGAAATGGTGATAAATTATCTCCTAAATTTGTGGGACCTTTCGAAGTTTTATAAAGGAAGGGAACCATGGCATACCGACTAGCCTTTCCTGATTCTTTGAGGTGTATGCACGATGTATTTCATGTATCTGTTTTACGACATTATATTTCAGATCCGTCACATGTTATTGACATGAGTTCATTGTAGGTGTTGGATGAGGGTTCTCTCATGGAGGAGCCAATCTGCATAGTGGATCATCGCACTTGACAACTACGACATCGAATAGTGGGACAACTATAGTCCACACTAGACCACATGGGATGATGCATATGAGATGCATCAACAGTTTCCTTATTTGTTTGATAGATTGGATATTTATATTTGTGTCAAATACATTTATTGATTTCATTTAGATTTTACAAACTTTGGGACGAAGTTTAAAACAAGAGGGGGTGTATGTAACATCTAGTTCCATTGAGCACATTTTATATTGACTTATCCTTTGAGGAAACATGAAAGAAAGTGATTCAGTTATGATACATTATGAGTATGCTTTGATTATGAGTTATATTATGATGTCATTGTGATTATATGTTAATTTATATATGTATGTATATTGACATGTATTATTGATGTGTTTCCTTGAGTGTGCAGGATACATGATAGGTTGATGATGATAATGGAATCAAAAAATTTCCTTGGATTCCAGATTCAGTCAGGGAGTGGACTTGTATTTGGTTTGAGTTTTGAGTATTGATTTACATGTATATATAATGATTTCAGTATGTATTTTATGTATATGGATTATTGACAGTGTTCTTGTCAGTGGATGTAGACTCGGTGACACTTGCTAATCCGATTCACATAAGGAGTAAAGGGGTCATGTACAAAAACCAAACATTTGAGCGAGAGGTGTGGAAGTGTCCCTGTCACATCCTATTAGCACTCTCGCCATGAACTGAAATTTAGGATAATGATTGCCTATCTCTATAGGTCCACGATGTCGTGAGGGAAGACTTCTTGGAAGATTAGTTATTTTCATTGATGTCAACCCTAGTCAATGGTTGTAGTCACTAATGTCAACCCTAGACATTGGATTTTGGACCCCACATTTGATTGAAGTAGATAGAAATGAAGGAAATTACACACTCATATACAACACCCATGGATGGATAGTATAATTCATGCCGCTTCTGGTGGTATGTGGCACATCATGTGGATCCTTACGATTGAGGAGAAATCAATTTTTGAAGATGATAATGTGAATTGAAGCAGAAACTACATGTCTTCCCTAATGTTAAAAGGAAGTGACATAAAGGGTATAAATGCATCTCATTATACATTCATTTTTAAACACACATAAGTTTATTAATGAACAAGGAGATATAATTCAAATTTCTGAGGAAATTTAAAGTAAATAAGACCGAATTTCAAGGGAGGATGAAGTATTTTGGTGATGTGTTCTAAGGTATGTTATTTACATGTCATCTTACCATTTTCCGTATAAATTTGTTTCTAGAACGATTCAAATGGTGAAATTAAGAGGCTATTGAGAACACATATTTAGGTATCTATGGTAAAAATTCCATCTCTTTATTCTCTATAATTGTGGAGATACACTTTGTGGAAGATAGGGTTTTTTACTAGTCCTGAAGCTATTCATAAACAAGTGTTTCAGGTAAAACAATCATAACATCTTCATAGAGAATGAAAATGAAGTGAGACAAATTGCATTGGAAAGAGTACGGGATATGGTTTCCTATGTACGAATTTCAGAATCAGATGTTAAATATTGAGCGAGGGGTATGTTGTACAAGTTTTCTCTCCTGAATAAACCAGAATTGAATAAGGTATACCATTTTCTCTATAACTCATTTTTTGGGAGGATTCAAGGAGTGAAACTTGGAGGAGCTTCACAAAATACATTGAGTAATATTACATACATGATCAGAGTATTACAAGAAGTGAAGAATTGCATAAGTTGAAGAAGTCTCAGGAATAATTATCAGGTTCTATGTGATGGTTGGTTGATGGTGATAATTTAATGTAAAGTTTTATTATCTTGGATATATTCTTGGGTGGAAGGAAGGGGCAAGGATGGAGAGGTCAAACCTCTCTTGATATTGGATAATTGTATATTCATTTTGGAGTTTTATCCCTCCATTTATATTTGAAAGTTGTAGCTACCTTTGGAAGTCATTACTTGCTTTGAACAATAATACACGATTACTTCTTATATATTGTGCATGGTGTATTGGTGTATCTCTCATATTATTCTTCATTTTTCATTGGATAGTCTTCATTGATGATTGGATATAAATTAAATACATGGTATGATTGAATTATAAGTTCAGAAATACTATTTATCTAAATTTTGATTCACCCCCCTCGTAGTATTTCCAACAATTGGTATTAGAGAAGGTTTCCTTCAGAATAGTTTAACCACTGGAAGGAAAATCCTGGACAGAGATTGATGACCATGAGCACATTCCAAATGTGATTCAATGATTTGATGGAAGAAATTATGCATACCGGAGTGATAGAGTGAAAACTTACCTAAAAAATTTGGGAGTATATATTTGGTACTAAGTTGTAAATGGCTATGTAATCCCAAAGAATGCTCCAACCGATCCAAATGAGAAGAAACTTATGATTTGTAATGCAAAATCCAAACATGTTATTCTAGGAGCATTGGCACCAACCATTGCTAGCAAAGTGATGGGCTTCATCACTACTAAAGAGTTATGGGACAAACTCCAGAGTATCTATGAAGGTGATCCAAAATTTAAGCAGGTCAAGCTTCAACGACATAGAGTAGAATTTGAAAATTTGAAGATGGATGAAAAGGAAGATATTGCAACCTATTTTCTTAGAGTTGATGAAGTTGTTAATTCTATCAGAGTATTAGGTGAAGAGATCAATGAATCCTTGGTTGTACAAAAAGTGTTGAGATTACATACCTTGAAGTATGATACTAAGGTCTCCTCCATTGAAGAAACTAGGGACTTGACCAAAATGACAATAGATGAATTACATGGGTCTCTTATATCATATAAAATGAGGAAAGGTACAGAAAGTGACCAGCCAAACAATGAAGCAACCTTTAAAGCCATAAATAAGACAAAAGACAAGGATAACGAACTTTATGAAGAAATAACAAATTCCGTAGGAAGTATCGAGAAGGGAACTGGCAGATACAAAGGTAAGTCTCCTCTCAAATGCTTTAATTGTGGTAGAATAAGACATATTTATAAAAAAATGCTAGTATAAAAAGAGAAGTCTCAACAATAAAAAGAGCTTCTACTCCAAGGATAATGACATCTCCTCAGATGAGAGTTATGAAGAATATAATGATGGAGGAAAATTCCTATTCATAACCCAAGAAACCCAGTATGATGATCACGAGAGTTTTAAAGAAGAAGAAATCATTTCTGAAGAAGATTTAGATGAAGAAACCAACCTTGATTCCTTTTGAGGATACAAAGACAACATAGAGAATAAAAAATAAGATTAGAATATTGAAAAGTTGAAGCATGTTGAAACTGAAAATAAAAATCTTAGAAACACAAACATAATACTAAAAGGTGAATTGAGTAGTTGTGAAGAAGAGAATTACAATCTTGAAAATACCATTCATAGCTTGAATGAACAATTAGAAGAATATGAGAAATTGAAATAAGAATTGGATCAAACAAAAGGGGAGCTACTATTGACAATAGAAAAGTTGAAGAAGTTCAAAAAAAGAACTGAAAAATTAGATGAGATCCTTAGCAGTCAAAGATCTCGAAATGACAAGACAATACTAGGATACAATGATAGTTTGAAGACAACAAAACAAGGAAGGAATATGAAAAGGATGAAACCAACACTCCATAGCAAGTTGAACAACAAGATAGAATATTAGAATTAAGAAGGAATGAGGCATTAAGAAGATATTCTCCCATCAGGTATGAAAGAAATAATTATGAAGGAAACTACAAAAGAATAGATCGTGAACCTAGATGGACCACACCACGAAGAACATCACTTATTCCCAGGTATCAAAATTTCTTTCTTGGACATTGTTATACTTGTGGAAATTTTGTGCATAAGGATATTGATTGTAGAATAAATGAAAGGAATAACTATGCAAGATACATGAATGGTGCAAATAGTAGATATGGAAATGTTCTCAGATCTGTCAACATAAATTATAATCCATTTGACCCATTAATGGATCAAAATATTGTACGCTACAAGTGAAATAATCTTGGTCACAAAGCACGAGATTGCAGAGAGATGAAGGAATATAATCCTATGCCAAATGTCCCTATACCAACTACAGTATGGAAAATGAAAGAAATTCCACACAATGAAAAGTGTTGAATAACATTGGTCACTAAAGAATGCAAAGAAAAAGATGAATGGTTCATAGACAGTGGGTGCTCATCTCATATGACCGAAGATCAAAGAAAATTTGTTAGCTTGAAGAAAATGGGTGGAAATGTTTCATTTAGAGATGAATCATCCACCAAAATACTTGGAAAGGGAGCTGTAAAGCTTGGAAGTGAAAATGTAAAATCAGGAAAAGTCCTATTGGTTGAATATCTGAAGCATAATCTCCTCAGTGTCAGCAAAAAATGTGATCAATGATACACTCTTACATTTGACTCCTGAAAATGTAAAATCTGAGAAAAGAACTCAGGAAGATTGGTTGTAACTACAACAAGAGGACCTAACAACATATACATCCTAGACATGAAGAATAGAGAGAAGAAATAATCCACACAAAAGGATTCCGAGGAAGAAAAAGTCGCAAAGAAAAAAATTAAGGATGAAGTATTATTGAGTGCCACATGTTCAAGGGGAGAAATCCAAAAGAAGAATGGCGCCTTATGCCATTGAAATCAGGGGGAGAAACCCCACCCTTTTCCATTGATGTCAAAGGGGGAGAAAAATTGGGATCATGATGACAGGGGGAGCATGAATGTTGCCATCAATGACAAAGGGGGAGATTGTTGGAATATTGGTTGTTGTCATTGATGTCAACCCTAGTCATTGGTTGTAGTCATTGATGTCAAACCTAATCATTGGATTTCGGACCCCATATTTGATAGAAGTAGATAGACATGAAGTAAATTACACATGCAGATACAACACCCATGGATGTATAGTATAAGTTATGTCGCTTCTGGTGGTATGTGGCACGTCACATGAATCCTCATGATTGAGGAGAAATGAATTTTTGAAGATGACAATGTGAATTGAAGAAGAAACTACATTTCAGCCCAAATGCTAAAAGGAAGTGAGATAAAGGGTATAAATACATCTCATTATACATTCATTTTTAAACACACACAAGTTTATTAATGAACAAGGAGATATAAGTCGAATTTCTAAGGAAATCTGAAGTAAAGAAGGATGAATTAAAAGGGAGGATGAATTCTTCTGGTGATGTGTTCTAAGGTATGTTATTTACATGTCATCTTACCATTTTCACTATAACGTTGTTTCTAGAACGTTTCAAATGGTGAAATTCGGAGGGTATTTAGAAGACATATCTAAGTACTTGTGGTTATATGTGAGACCAATTGCATTGGAAAGAGTATGGGTTGTAGTTTCCTATGTACGAATTTTAGAATCTGATGTTAAATATTGAGCGTGGGGCATGTTGTACAAGTTCGCTCTCCTAAATAAACCAGAATTGAATAAGGTCTACCATTTTCTCTATAACTCATTTTTTGGGAGGATTCAAGAAGTGAAACTTGGAGGAGTTTCGGAGAATACATTGAGTAATATTATATACAAGATCAAAGTATTCTAAGAAGTGAATAATTGAGAAGAAGTCTCAGGAAGCATTATCAGGTTCTATGTGATGGTTGATTGATGGTGATAATTTAATGTAAAGTTTTATTATATCTCATATATTCTTGGGTGGAAGGAAGGGGCAAGGATGGAGAGGTCAACCCTCTCTTGATATTGGAGGATTGTATCTTCATTTTGGAGGTTTATCCCTCCCTTTATATTTGGAATTTGTAGCTATGTTTGAAATTCATTACTTCCTTTGAACAATAATACATGATTACTTCTTATATATTGTGCATGGTGTATTGGTGTATCTCTTATACTATTCTTCATTGTTCATTGGATAATATTCATTACTGATCGGATATAAATTAAATACATGATCTGATTGAAGTATAAGTTCAAAAATACTAATTGATCTAAATATTGATTCACCCCCCTCTTAGTATTTCCAACATACTACGACAGTCACTCACAATGAATTATAAGGGCTGCGAAATAAGGTGGAATCCTTATTCATTATACCACCCTTAGTCTCTCAAAAGGTTGACCGAGTGGAGTGTTGAATCCAAGTGTCCGAAAAACTTCCAAACTATTCAAAGTCGAGTGACACCCTTGGAGCATGGTGATTCGTCTTGAAGGGCACATCGCATAATTAATTTATGAGTCAATAAAAATCTAGATGGCCTAGAAAATATACTAAAAATGTTTAGACCTTGTTAGAACATAATGGTTAATTAATTATTTAAATTTCAAACTAAGAAATCTAACAAGAAGTCTAAGTCTAAGA
>SNQJ01S0229480.1:0-14355 GCA_010110895.2 Picea sitchensis
ATTAAAAATACCAAAACATAGAACGTTTAGACAACACCCAATAAGAGTACAATGAACAAAAAGAAAGTCATAAAAATAAATTAAAATGTCAAAAGAAAACCTCGAGAGGGAAAGGAGAGGAGGATGACAAAGGGAGCAAAGTTAGGTTAGGGTGGGATAAGTGAAGGGGGAGGAGAGATTTGAAGATTTTTTTAGGAGTGTTATTTGTTGTTATAAAAATAAATAATAGTTGCATATTGAGATTGATTTAAGTGATAATTATCTTCTCAATTAGTATTGTTAGAGTTTTTCAATTTTAATTATTTTTATAATTTGTTTATTGTAATAATATTAAATTTTGTACAAAAGATTATCTAGAGAGTCCAACGCATTTTTAAGGCCATTCCCTAGGTTACCTTCTTCCACATCCTACATGAGAACAATGGATTAGTCGAAAGTCAAGCTAATCTAGCAATTACTTTGGCAAAAGGGACTTTATGTATCAATGGGAGGTCTTCCAATACCCCAATTCAATGATAAATGATCATCACATCAGACAATACAAGTGATAAACGAGTGGACCTCCACATGCCAATACCTCAATGCACCGACTAATTGTACCCTCCAGATGCCATTTCCTTGATCGCGGTGGGACATTTTCGTTATTTAGCTCCTGGATAGTCTAGAATTGGCTCATGGAGCTTGTGTGGATGGAAGAGGACATGTTGCTTGCAGTTAAGGGATGTTCGGTCACTACAATACGCATGTTGGTTCTCATCATTTATGATCGTGGTTGACTGCTCGATCGTGGGATCAAATTCAAATGGATTTGGCATCAACATTTCTCCGTGTTTGTAGGCTTATGGTCTAGAGCGATGTATTTGTAGGTCTGACTAGGAAGCAATCTCAATGAGATAAAATAGTGAAGAAATCGAGGGTGGAAAATTGGAATTGGGTGCTTTATCTGAGGAGTTCCATCCAGGCATTCATCCCTACAATTAGGAAGAACGAGTTGTTAAGAAGTGAGGGAAAGGCAATGGGGTGCAAAAGAAAGGATAGTATGCTAGAGCTAGATCATGCTCACATCCGACTCTGGCTAATTTATGCTCATGGCGTCCGAGCCCTAAGGTTGATCATGGGTAAAATAGAAAACGAGAAGGGCGTGGTTGTGGTAACCCTCTAGGTTCAGTCTGAGCAAATGGAAGATACGTGGACCACCATCCAATAGTTGCAGATAAATGTGCAGGTCCTAAATTCCCAGATGCCATTCATCTTGGAAAATTTAATACAGTAGAGGAGAACAATGAGATAGTAGTATGACGAGATTGATGCTCTTTGCTCCCAACTGGAAGAATTGCAGGCCAAGTCTGCATCAACACTTCCTGCTCCAACACTAGAATTGAATGCAAGTGGATCATCTCCATCCGTTGGAAGCCCGATTCCTTATTTGAACCTCTCGACTGACGGTGTGGGGAAGGACACAATGGAACCTCCTAATCTCCCTAAGACTGATACCTGATGCTCTTTTTAGTTATTTGCATCCTTGGAATTTTCTTTTGAATTTATACTCTAAAGTCTTGTAATGAAATTCTCCAATAGAGGACAGGATATATCTAGATATAGATAGGATAAACACCTTATTTGAGCACCATATTTTTTTCCTTATATCTGGGCTCTTAAGTTTGTAAGACTCTGCTAGCTTCTGCTACACTCTTTTTGATAATATAAATCTCTCAATATAAATATCCCAATTATATATATATAATGTGAATAAAATATATGTAATTTTCCATGTTTCCAAGAATAAAATGTGATTTCTATGAAATAGTTTATTCAGTTAATATATAAAACCACACCTAAGTAAGAAGAAGTCTACAATCCCCTGGATCGGGTGATGGTGTGGGCCACATGGCAACAGGAGGAAGCGCACATAGGCCAGCGTGGCAAGAGCCATGTGACGGATCCGTGCCAAGCACAGCCGCCACCCCCATGCATTTAATCCCTCCTACGACTTTCGAGGCGCCATTAAGCCTGGTGTGTCTCCCGTCTCTGGCTGTCATTTCGATGGGCGATTTCATTAAACCTTTGCATGTGGCTCAACCTTCATCTCCTCTGGCTGAGCAGACATGGTCCATTCCAGCTTACCTCTTCTTTGCGCTCTCCTGCTGTGCTTCAAACCCGTCATACCTGCACCTTGGCGCTCTCCTGCAACTGCCTATTCTCCCGGCCTCTCCGCTCACTTAGGTTTCTCTCGCAGCCCAACCATTTCCCCTGCGCGGTCAGCATGCCTAGGCAAAGAGGCACGCCAAGAAGGGGCTCGTCCTGGACTCCATCCCAGCTACAAGCGCCTGTACCTCGCCCTGGTTCTCATTTTGGCCTCGAACGCCTATCCCCCTCCCAATCTTCGCTGTCCTCGCAATCCTCACACTCATCACACTCTTCGCAGCCTGACCTGGAACCACTCGCTACCTCTTCCTGGCTTGAAGGTTTGGTTCTTACGCATAGTTTAGTTGGCTTACCCTCAGAGCCCATCCTGGACAGAGCCTCCACTTCTCGGGCACCTCCTGAAGCACCTCCACTTCCCCTGGCTAGCGCACCTCTGCTGGCTTCATAAGCCTTTCACTTCCACCCACCCTTGGAGGCGCCACCATTTCCACATTCTATCTCCGACTCCATCCCAGACGAGCAGATGCAGGACAACATGGACATTCTATACGGGCTGGTCTTCGAGCTCCGATAGGGAGTGGATGATCTACAATTCCGGCTGCAGCAACTGGATGGGAAGGCCTCTGCAATCCTCCACATCCTCTCCACCTTCCAGGGAGCAGCAGCGCAAGCCGAGCACGTCCTAGCAGACACGTTTGGTCGGGGCGAACAGGAGCTTCCAGCAGAGGGTGGCAACCTGGGGCAGGCCATGCAGGTGGATGGGGAGGCGGTAGCAGCAGTGGATAATGCAGATGCTGACGCGCAGATGGAATGGCGAGGAACACCTGTCGAAGAAGAGCTCTGGAACGAGGCCACCCATGCCACCTGGTCGGAATATAAGCCAAATGTATGACCCTTATGAGGACTCTACTTTAGTTTTAGTTTATTACTCTTAGTTATGTTTACAGTTTTACTAGTTTGATAGACATGTAGACCTTAACACCGGCTGGCTGAACTGGTTTCCCCCTTGGGACAATTTAGTTACTACAACTTGGCAACTCTGAACATTCTGCAACTCTGGTTTTGTTTTTTGGAGGCTCTTTATACATTAATGAAATACTCTTACTTAAAAAAAGAAGAAGAAGAAGTCTACAATATAAAATTACATAAGAACACAAAATGTTATAAACTATTTTAAAATGTTTTCAATCTTTTAATAAAATTGATCAAATCACATTAACAAAAGATTTGTCACAATATATGATTCTTAAAGGAAGATGGAAGAAATACTAATAATATTATCATTGATAAGATGACCAAAAACATAGATTATAATCCATTCTAAACGGTCATATAAGTATGTTGAATCCCCAATATAAAATCCATGGTAAAGTCTACTCAAGCGTTTTGTGTACATTTAAACACTTGTTTTTTCCAAAAACAAAATTGTGGGAAAATTCAAGGGATACTTTCCCAAAGTAAACTTGTCTAGTGAACTATTTTGTCTCACCGAGGTTGATTCGAACTAGACACCAATAGACATGAAACTATCTAAATAGCCAACAATATGGTGACAAGCGGATGACCCAACCCATTGGGTTGCACAAACAACAACTTATAGAACCTAGAATTTGTTTATCCTCCTTTCATTAATGCCATTTCCTAATTTAGGCCAAGGCTCCTTCTCACTCAACAAATGATACAATTTCTCATTTCCAAAACTTCCTTTGAAGCCACTTATATGCATTTCTCAAATCATTTTTTCATTAATAGATCTTATTAGAATACACAGTTGGAATGGAATACAAAATTAAATTATTCTCTTTAGGAATATTGGTTATTCTCTAAAAAGGGGGGTACAATCTTATTTTTATAAGCAATGACCAAGAATGTTGTTTTACAAGGATCGTGCAACCTTGCTAAAAAGTCTTCATTGTAGCATGTAACAATGGCGAGGTTGCATGCTCACGTGGAAAAAATGAAAGACATGGTCTAACATATGGAGAATCGTGTTTAATTGGGAGAGGTTTTATGTTTATATGAAATTATCAAGAACACATTTTCTTATAAGGATCACACAAACCTAACAAAAAGTGTTCGTAGAAGCATGGAACAAAGATAAGATTATGTGCTCTTGTTCAAAAAAACAAATATGTGGGCTAATACAAGAAGAATGATGGTTTCATTGGGACCTTAATGTGAAGTTATGAATAGCCCTAAGGGATAGCTCAACTGGTTCAAACATTTCCATTAAGGCATAATTCCCAGGGAGGTCGCGAGATCCATTCCCACTAAGTCTTGGGGTTACTAGTCATTATTAGTATGGACAATTAATACAACCCGTTGTTCCTGAGATTTACTCTAGGCTCACAAAATAATGTCAGACATCCAAAATTTATAAGATTTGATTTTATAGTGCTTTTCTACCTCAAGTTTGAAATGAAAATTCAAATAACTTAAGGATTTAGAAAACACAGAGGCAATATCTCTTCCTTTGAGTTTTTATCAATATTAAAGACATGAAAAGTAGAATTGTAGTAGACAAAAATTGATAAACAAAGTAAGGTATCCAATGTTGATAAATATCACCTTATTCGCAATAGAAGAAACATCAAGAGTATGTCTTAAAGATGAATTGAGATGAGGAGATCCACACAAATACATGTCTTGTTTTACTCATAGTAATAACAAAGGAAAAATTGTCGCTGAATAGACTTCCAATTATATGGACCACAATAGATGTATTACTAAATTGTAGCCTTTCAATCCTTAAGCACCATAGAATGAAGAAAATGGATTATCATGAAATAACAACACACAGAAAGCACATAACTCAAAGAAATGAAATGTAGAATCTATGTCTTTCTTTTATAATTTGTATTAAGAAGTCTCTCTTTTTACATTCGGCCAGAAGAAGCCTTGATTACATTTCTAATTTTCTTATTTATACAAAATCGTCTTAACTAAAAGTGGTTAGACTTTCCACATTCTTAGCTCTCAAAATAGAATAAAATCAAAACTAACTAAATATTTCAAAGATTTTGAACATTTGTCCATCTTTTGGGATCCCCTTCGCTTGCTGGTGATTCATTCTTCCTTTATTTGCTCGTATATGCAATTGCCTTTTGTTGATCCATGTATTGCACATGCAAATCTAATAATTCAATAAGCAAATATGTGGGCTAATACAAGGAGAATGATGGTTTCATTGGGACCTTAATGTGAAGTTATGAATAGCCCTAAGGGATAGCTTAGTTGGTTCAAACATTTCCATTAAGGCATAATTCCCAGGGAGGTCGCGAGATGCATTCCCACTAAGTCCTGGGGTTACTAGTCATTATTAGTATGGACAATTAATACAACCTATTGTTCTTGAGATTTACTATAGGCTCACATAATAATGTCAAACATCCAAAATTTATAAGATTTGATTTTATAGTGATTTTCTACCTCCAGTTCGAGATGGAACTTCAAATAACTTAATGATTTAGAAAACCCAGAGGCAATATCTCTTCCTTTGAGTTTTTATCAATATTAAAGAGATGAAAAGTAGAATTGTAGTAGAGTGTAATTGATAAACAAAGTAAGGTATCCAATGTTGATAAATCTGACCTTATTTGCAATAGAAGAATCATGAAGAGTATGTCTTAAAGATGAATTGAGATGAGGAGATCCACACAAATATAGGTCTTGTTTTACTCACAGTAATAACAGAGGAAAAACTGTAGCTGAACAGACTTCCAATTATATGGACCACAATAGATGTATTACTAAATTGTAGCCTTTCAATCCTTAAGCACCATAGAATGAAGAAAATGGATTATGATGAAATAACAACACACAAAAAGCACATAACTCAAAGAAATGAAATGTAGAATCTATGTCTTTCTTGTATAATTTGTATTAAGAAGTCTCTCTTTTTACATTCGTCGAGAAGAAGCCTTGATTACATTTCTAATTTGCTTATTTATACAAAATCGTCTTAACCAAAAGTGGTTAGACTTTCAACATTCTTAGCTCTCAAAATAGAATAAAATCAAAACCAACTAAATATTTCAAAGCTTTTGAACATTTGTCCATCTTCTGGGATCCCCTTCGCTTGCTGGTGATTCATTCTTCCTTTATTTGCTTGTAAATGTAACTGCCTTTTGTTGATCCTTGTATTGCACATGCAATTCTAATAATGCAATAACGAACCTCGGGGGTTCAATATTAGCATTTAATTCAAAGGTAAAAACCTTTTTATGCACCAATGGTAAATTTCTTTGAATTTTTACAGCAATCTGTTGGGTGATTTGATATTGTAAACTTTGTTTTACTAGAAGATCATTTAAAACTTGCAAGTTAACATGATTGATTTGTGTTATAACATTTTGCACTTTCTCCCTGCTTTTCTTTAGATTTTTTTTTTTCTCTTTTCAATCTCGACTTTCCCAATATATGCATGAATATCATCGATATCAATTTCTGCTATCCCTACATCTATAACTAAAAGATCATTAAGACAAGCATTCTTTGCCTCTTTAGCTAGCCTTTTACTTTCTTCAAGATTGTTTTCTCGGGATTTTAAGGCCATTTCTCCTTTTATTTGCTCAATTTATGAAAAAGGAACAAATCCTGGTATATTGAAATTTTGCCTCCACACTATAAGTTCTTGAAATTTGTATCTAGCAATAATAGTTTCCTTCTCTTTGTCATCAACAATTTGCAATGAATTATTGATTACATTATAATTCTTTTGGATAGTATCCAAACTTTCATAGAAGTTCTGTTGAACTATCTGCAATCCCTCATTGATTTTTGATGCTTGTTTCTTAAAGGCATAAATGTCAATTATTGTGCTTTCAATTGTAGCTATTCGAGCTTGCAATTGACTTATGAATGTATCTCTCTGGAAAATCATGTTCTTACTCAAGTGTTGATCTTGAAAACTTATCTTTAATTTCTCTTCTAACTGTTTAATCTGCTGCTCAAAACCCTGTTTGACTTGACTTAGTTCATAATTGATTTTCTCCCTGACAATTACTTCTGGTTGTCTCAAGTCATTTTGCAACTGCTCAATCAAACGATTCTTCTGGTCAAGCTTCTCTCTAAATTTATTTACTGACCATAAGCTGGTTGTTGCAAATACCCCCAGTGAGTTTGCTACCTGCTTTGCGAATTCAAGGTCACTCTGTCCCTGTCCATCATATACCATTCTTTGCCTTTTAGTAACTACTCCTCCTTTTTGATGAATTTCTCTTCGTATGATAGATTTTCTTTTCTTGTTGAAGAAGAAATCCAATGAAGGCATCTCTTCTAGTTCAATAGGTGTGAGCTCATCTACATTTATTACCTCTGAACCAGGGAAATTAGAACTTGTTGCTAGGGGAGTTAAAGATGGTATGGGAATTGTTAGTGTAGTGGATTCCCCTCGAATTGTGACATCTTTCACAGTAGTTTTAGTGTTTGAAAACAATTGAGGAAAAGCATCACCATGTTTCATGAAATCTTCAAACAATGCTAATGATTCTAGATCAATTTTACCTGGTATGGCTATCCCTGTAATTTTTGTGTTTTTGGACGATATCTTTGGCATCTTTTCAACTTCTTTGGTTTTGACATCATGCAAGTCATGTTGCTTGGGGTTTGATGACGATGTCATTTGTGAAGTTGGATTAAGACTTTGTTCTACTTGCAAGATCTTGGGTAAACCGCTCCTTCTGTGCTTTTGGAAGCTGAGAAAGCCCAATTGTTCCCCTTTAGGAAGACTTTGATATTGGGATATAACTTCATCACTTGATTTGGCTCCTTTGAAAAATTTGGCATCACGTGAATCTTCATGGAAGTATTTCTTCATGTTAAATTGAGCCAAATGATTTTCTACCACCCTCTATGGATCATGCTTCTTGAATTCAATGTCAACCAATGTAATATCATCTAAGGCTGAAGCTTCAACCTTAGCATGTCCAAAATTTGAGAATGAAAATATTCCAACCTGTATAGGGTAGGCTGGCCAAACTCTTTTCTGTGCAGCCTTCAGTTCTTTAGTGATACCTGGAGAAATTATCTGATAGGATACTTCTCTGCAAACAATTCTATCTGGTAGAAATCTGGGCAGAGCATGTGGAGATGGAAAACAACCAAAAACCCTGATGTAAGAAAATTTTTCTTCAATGTAGTAGTCCTCAATAGCACCCAAATTCCCCATTATTTGTTCAAAAATTCTGGGAGGAAGATGACTATAAATGGCTTCATGGATTGGAATAACAACGTTGTGAAAAATCTCATAAAAACAATCTTTTGCATTTTCCTCCCATAATTTGGAACGATAAATATGTATAGACTTGGTGACAGTTGGGGTCCAACTCCAATTTTGATCTAGATTATTTTCGGAACAAAATGAAAGTAGAGACATTACAATGAAATACACATAAAAATTTCCAAAAACAGAGAAATACAACAATAGATGATTTCTATTAATGAAAGAAATGTATAGAGACTGTAAAAATACAAAGTGCAAGACTCGCTAGAATGGTGGTAGATTTATCTCTCAGAAGAGATGTGACGGCTACGCTCATTCGAAAGAAGATCATTACAATGAGGCTCTGAAGGCCTTTTTATTATAAACATGAATTCCAAAACCATAGACATCCAAAAACCTAACCCTAGGAGATAAAGCGCCAAAAGTCATGTGGGCCCTGTTGAGGTAAGCTAGTACATTAACTTCCCGAGGTCGTAATTTTTTCATACGATCTCCGTTTTAGGCGTGTGATAGCCCATTGGAAAGGTATTTTTGATAACTACGCATTATGTAGTCAAAGTGTGTCTCCATATATATTTTGATTATGACAAGCCAAGAAAACACTATTTAGATCCCCTAGATGCTATGTAGGGATTCGAGACAGTCCCATAAGTGTAGAACCTACAATTACAAGGAAATGTCCCCATTACAGAGAAACATGCTAAACTGAAATTGTTAAGATGATACAATTAGAATTTGGAACAGGTGGGTGGCCACCAATATACACCTGGATCAATCCTCCCCCCTTAGGAAGCAATGGTCTCCATTGCCTTGAGTGCCAGGGGAAGAGGGGAATTTTTTTTTTGAATATGAATCTTGGTGAGATGCGTGACTTGTTGGAGAAGTTATGCTGCTTGGTCTGTGGAAGGTTGTCATGAACCTGTTGCTGGAGGGGTTGAATCTATCCCACTAACCTGTTGTCTCTGGGCTTGACGTGGCATTATGTAGGCACCATTGTAGGTGAAGAAATAATATATTGTTTCTCTTCTGCAATCTGCTTTTGTTGGATAGAAGGTGTTTATGCTGCAATGATTGTAGTGGCCTTCTGTGCATCCTTTGGACATACTGTGAAAATGATGAATTTTAGAGTATGAGAGATTACCTTGTGGTACTGTTTTGGTGGAACAATAGTCAGAACTACCTCTGGTATCCTATAGATATGAGCCCCCAGAGTAATAATGACACTATGGGGTCGAGACTCATAAACAACATGAAGTTTCCACATATATGGTTGGACTAAAACAACATCGCAAACATCAAGAGGGGAGACATCACACACTACCTCATCCTTGAAGGGCTGGATTCCACAGGACATGCAGTATTGCTGGCTGACACAAAGATCTCGTACCTGGTGAAGCCACCTGATGTTGTATGGTTGCGGGTGTGGTGTTGTTGACAAACCCAACTGTTTGATGAACTCAACTTAGATGAGGTTCTTCTAGCTACTGCTATCAACAATGAAATGCAACGGGGTCCCCTTTACCCACATATGTGAATGGAAGAGGTGCTACCCTTCTTCAGGATCTACTGGTTCTTCTGGTTGAATTGTTGCTGTCGCGACAGTAGAAGCAGGGTCTACGTCGATGATCTGTCTATTTTCAATATTTTCTGGATTAGGGTTCGATTCCTTGTCTTTGACCTCGACCACCAATGATTGTTTCGAGCGACATTCATTGTTGTGTTGACGCCCAAAAGCGCAACATAGGGTACCTGCTTGCAAATGGTTACAACACCTTATTATTTAATTATATTTAATAATATACTAATAGGTGGGACCCCTTGTGTGACTTGTGTGACTATGACGAAGAGATGACACTTATKCTTTATGTGCTTATGAGTTGGCTGAGATAATCTCTACAATTTATTTGCTTTTAAAGTCGTTGTTGAAATAATTGATCAAATGATGTTATGGGCGATATGATTAAAACATGAATGATGTTGTTCTTATATAACACTTGGAAGTATTATCATGCTGGATTTAGTTTGAGGAAGGACCTAAACTCCATGTTTAAGTTATATGTGTGATATGGTGATTTCATGCTACAAGGATTGCGCACTTTGTTTGAATTGGAAATCTRAGGGTTGAGACATGGTATTCCTAGCAAGTATTTGATATATGTCACATTGGATTTTTAAACAAGAGTTGGCGCATTTGTTAAGTTGGAAACTTAGGAAATGGTGGTGTATTCGACTTGCATTAAATTGATTTGGAGTTAGTGGTTGATGTGTAGTATGATAGCTTGCTCATACTGGCTATGGATGAATGTAGATACGACATGCAGTAAATGCACGTCGCTCTAACCCTCCTCAAACTCGCCACCCTAGCCATTTTGCATTTGCTCTTGTTGGTTGTTGTTGCTCCACTTTTTTCGGCCATGGAAGAGGTATACATGCTTTGTTGTTTCTCCTTAGCAATTTTTATATAGGTATGGATTTCTTGCTGCTCCATCCATGAATATTTCACTCTACTCTTTAATTAAGTCAACTGTTGGCTCTCTAGTTTGCTCGCTATCTGCGCATTTCCAAAGTTATGATATATGTAAATTTTGACTGTGTATGGATTGGTGATTAAGTGTTGGTCTCTGTGGCGTTGTGTTTGAACCATGTGCATTGAAAAGCTGTGTTGATGCATCTTACTGTATATGGTGTTCATGCTTTACTTGTGGGAAAGAATACAATTGGGGAAACTCTCGAGCCTGCCTTGCCTCTGGTTTCTTGTTTTGGGTTTCTTCCCTAAGCGTATCACTGCTCCTTACCTGTGGGTTATATGGACGCTCTGTCTATCATTTAAGTTGTTGGTTTTCATGCCCATTGTACCCACGTCCTTGTAATAATTCTCTAAATATAAATGTGAAGTTTTGCAGAAATATTAAGCTTCTCCTACTCCTTTTTGGCTAAACTCTCAATTTGGTCAGCTCGTTCCCCTCACTGCATTAGTCTTCACTATTGTGTATTGGAAATTATTGTGGAGGTGGCCAACCTAAAATTTAATAAAGGCATTGTTCGTGCTCATTTTCGGTCATGGGTTTATTTCATTATTTGTTGTGTGAAGGTGGAAAGAATGTTAAGCCCATTCATTTGTCTGGTAATAGAGTCCGTCTTGTGGAAATATTGGGGCGATGACAACATTGAAAAATCATCGTTTAAGGGGTTCGGACTACTGTGTGTTCGATTTTGTATGAAATGAATATTTCTGTGGTTGAATTATATATGCGTTGAATGAGTTTTGTGAACCAGAATGAAAGGGATTTTAGAAGCATTGTTATTTAAAGTTTCAATTTTGAATTATGTTATACACAGGGATTCATTTTGGGGCCACTTCGTGGAACTCTGTGGCGATTTAAAATGTACTTGTGATGATATCTTAGATCATAGTCTGTCCATTCCTCGACTGTTGGTTGTGGTTATTGTGATTATTATGGTGTTGTGTCTCCTTGACTCTGTTGTGCGCAAGTTGTGTTATTATTGTTGAATGTTTATTGGGAAATAAATTATGAAATGGTTAATGTGCAATACAATTTATAAATGCAAATAAGCAGCATTGAAGTGAAAACCTAGTTCTGGATCTTTGGAACCGAGTGTTGAATTTCAATTTTGAAACAGTAAGGGGTTTTGAATTTTAATTGACATTGAAGATAACATTGTTTGATATATTATAACAATATCCATGGGAGTCCTTTCCATTATACCATTTTATGAAAAATACATTCCCCTCATTATCCCAATTACATTTTTCCACTCCCTGTTATGTTATTACTCATTTTTAAGGAAAAGTCTTTGGGGAAATAAAAGAAATGACGTGGAAGTTAATTGATGATTGGTATTCTGGGAGATGGTTGTATACACAGTTTGATTGTTTTTTTGATTGCTTGGACAATACTCGTAATATTTTCCCCTCCATGATATCACTTTACGCTAAATACAATCCCTCCATACTCCCAATGACCCTATCAATTCCATGTTCGTATGGTAATTAATAAATGATATTTTTATGGATGGATTCCATGCGTCATATAGTAAATAATAGAGCCAACTCTTGATTTATTTATGTGGAGTTTCATGTATGGGTTATTAATAATTTTTCATGACTTATTAAATATTGCTACAGGATGAGTTTTTTTAGCAGGGGCAGTAATGGTTGAAATAATAGAGGCATAGGTAACTGGCAACGAGGCTATAAAAGGCCTCTATTTTCTATACATTTATATGTTGATCCGCAAGAGTTGAACCAACTGTTTCAAGTTGGGTTTTTCAATTTGGTTGGCCATGGTATATTGCATCCCCGACCTGACAGACCCCCTTTTCAACCTCCTCGGAATTTTCCTGGCATTCCCGTTCCTCCACATCTGTCAATGTAACCCTAAGTCCCCACTAATGACGGTTGGCAAGAAATTGTCCACCATCATGTATATCACCTTCATGGTTAGCCCATTGTGTCATTGCCTCTACCACCACCAGTTAATACCAATGCTCAAATTGCTTAGGCTGTTTCTCCAGTACAGTCCTCGCACGCCAACAAAAGATTAAAAACCAATATCCCACAACCTGTGCAAGAAAAAGGAAAAGCAACGACCTCCCCCTCCAGTCCATCCACAAAGTCTTCTAAATCTGTGTCTTCATGTTTGCATCTAAAAGATGATTGCTCCCGTGTGATCAACAAAATACAACCCCAAGGGTCTAATCAACCAAGGGATACCCTAGAAAAGTCAAGAGGAGACAACAATGATTAGAGGAAATATGTCTCACACAACAACAAATATGGATTTTAAATGTTTTTTTATGATCTTCATTGATGAAGACAATATTTAATGATTTTCAACATATTTTGGACAACAATCTTTATTTTGGATATTTTTTATGGATAAGATGGATATATTGTTTTCTTGGGATATGGCCTTAAATTTTGTTGATATTTAAATATTCGATTTAAATGATATCCATGGGAGCTACAAGGGTCTTATATGATCCAAATGATAAATTTTGTATTTTATTTTTGGTGATTAGAAAAGAAAAAGATGTGAGTTGCAAGGGGTCCCACCTATTTAGTAATTATTAACGAGACTCTTATTTATATATTATTATTAATTATTTCTCCCTAAACTAAGTAGTTAAGTTGATTCGACTTAACTAAATAAAGTAGGTGAACTACCTCAACTTACTGAGAAAGAATAAAGGTTCAATGAGAGGAAGAGACAAGGGAGAATAGAAGGAGAACTACAATACTAAGGTTTTCTCTCTAGTTACAAGATAGCTTTAGTTTTCATTCATTTCTGAGTTTACTTGAAGGCCTAATCCTCTTGTTGACATCAGGGTCTTATTGAAGGCAGTTGGCTTCAAAACTGAATCATACCATTCAACAACTTGTTTTAAAGGTGTTTGATTTATCTTTGATAGTCTATGTATTCTTGTTGGTTTATGAATTAATTTTCATGGCTGATAAAGGATATCTTGCAGAGTCAAGTGGAAACATTTTGGGGCAAGATGATCCAGATCATTAGTTTCAGTGTTATTTCATTGTCAGGGTATTTTTGTATGATGTTCATTGGAGAATCCTAAATATGACTTTGGTCCATACCCTCACAACGGTTTGTAAAAGAGAAATATAGTTTTGTATCTCAGAATGAAATAAAATCAAATTATTGTTCTGTCTCATACATCTGTTTTCATGACTTGGTTCTTCCTTTCTCTTTTGTCTCCATGTTTACTTTATTGTAAAATATGTATACATTTAGATAGCTTTGCTTAAATTTTATTTTTATATTGCAACATATACAAATCATAAAATGAACCTTGATCCTTTGTAATTAATACTTATGAATTGAGTGAATGTTTTGAGGCTATAAACCCTGGGTGACATTCCCAACTATCTTATCTTAGCCAGACAAGATCTGAAAATGATTGAGTGAGGTACTCCATACCTTTTCCTCAACATTTATTTGGCGACCATA
>SNQJ01S0229481.1:0-14355 GCA_010110895.2 Picea sitchensis
GGACGTCTCCCTTGGACCAGCCATCCTAAATAGAAAGAGCTCCCCATCGAGGTGACAGTGGGTGGGGAAGCTCCTGTTATGCCGGTTTTAAGCCTTGACTCAAGCTACTTTAAACCCTTCCTACAAACCGTGCGATAACAGGGTCAATCAGGTCATTGAGTTAGATGAAACCAGACGAAAGGCTTTGGATCAGATTTGCAGAAATCAGAGTAAAGTAAAGAGGGCTTTTGATATGTTAGCCAGGCAGAGGGACTTCATAATTGGGGATACAGTTCTACTTTGGGATAAAGGCAGAGAAAAACCAGGGAAACATGGGAAATTTGACAGCTTATGGTTGGGTTCATATTTGATCAGAGAAATAGTAGGGCCTAATTCTTTTCATCTCAGCCATTTGGATGGTGAGCCCATCAATATTCCACGGAATGGACAGCAGCTCAAGCTCTTCTTCAGATGAGCAACTTGGTGTCCAAAGGGACACCCTCTGTAACGTATCTCTAACCCTACTGCTTGTATTTACAGTTTTGTATTGTTTCATTTATA
Organism: Picea sitchensis; assembly: GCA_010110895.2. Taxonomy (NCBI): domain Eukaryota; kingdom Viridiplantae; phylum Streptophyta; class Pinopsida; order Pinales; family Pinaceae; genus Picea; species Picea sitchensis. The sequence goes on from SNQJ01S0229481.1 coordinate 541, forward strand.
AATGTTGATATGTACTTAGAATTATTTCATGTATCATAGATTCATTTATGTCGTAGATTAGAAAATGTACTTAGAAATTTTTTCATGTATCTTAGATTTCATTTATAATGTTGTACTTTAGATATTTCATTATGTAGATGTTGTTTATAGCATTGATTTTATTTTATCATGTGTGAATATATACTAATGTTAATTTTTGGTGTTCGCATTGTGTGAGCACTATTTTTGTAGGTGCTGGATTCTCGTATGCTCTCTGCCTCATTCGAGTTGATCGACCACACGTCCCCATGTGGAGCCAGATGTTGACCGCCTATTCAGCTAGGGGTCAACTCATGTGCCATGAAGTTTGCATCATCGGATGCACCTATGTTCCAGGACATTTATTTGGTTCTACTTGGGCATTTGATGCCCGGCCTATAGAATTGTAAAAGCGAAGTTTCCCGCACCCCTCACGATTGGATTTAATAATGTAATAAGTGCGAGGTCATCCCGGTTAGATTCGGTGCAGGATGTTTTAGGGGAGTTCCTTTCCTTCGAGGTTTTATCCTCGGGTTGTTAGCGGGCTCGGGCACGGTTGGCTTGAGTTTTTCCTTCCGCACATGCAATAATTTCCTCAAAGTGGTGAGCTTGGCTCCTGAGTGGTCTCGTCCTTTGGTAACCTTTGTTTGGGAATGTTGCAAATGACCATGCTGGAGCCCGATTAGAGAGTTTAAGCGAATTCGCCCTGAATCTAGATAGGTTTTAATTGATTAAGTCTTTAATGATTTAATTAATTGAATTATTTTTTGAGCAAATATTGTAAAAACTTCGGTCTTGGGGATTTTTGATAGGGTATTTGTGCTCGAAAGAAATGGAGCAGCACCCCCTACACCCATAGACAAGTTTCAGCTCAGTCGGAAAAATTTTGCTATGTCTTAGTCCGCTTAGAGTCAGTTAGGGCAAAAAGCAACAATTTTAATTGCCTTAGTGACATTAGTCAAATGTCAAAATTTTTGTAATTATGGGTTAATGAGTTAGTGGTAGGGTGGCAATGAGCAAAGTTAGACCCTCCTAACCTGCACCCAAACCCATCCTAACCTTTTAAAACCTTAATCTACCCACTTAACTTACATTTACACCCAGCATACACCCTTGCCCACAAGGAAAAACATTGCTGCAAACCTTAGTTTTAGAGCTTAATACTTTGTGTGGGCCCCTCATATATGAGTGCGCCCTTCCTAGAGCTCCACATCACTTCTCCCATGTGCGCTCCAGCTCCCTTGCTTGTGTGAGCCCCTTCTCTCATGCTCCAGCCCCCTTCTTCAGTATCCCGCCTTCTCTCCTCCTTGGCCATTTGTTTGAACCTTGGGTTTGTGTTGTGGGGCCCTCTCGGGGAGTCTGCGCCCCCTCAGCCACTCACCTCACTCCCTCTTGTCCCCACGCCCTCCATGTCATCAATCCACCACTCAAACCCTAGGGAGGAAGCTCCCTCTCTTAGAGATTCTCCTCTCTCTCAAACAACACTTGGCCTTCGTCAGGGCCCCTCACTTTGCCTCTTTGGGTATAAATGGGACCCCTCCTCACTCATTTTCTCCACCATTCTTTGAGCTACTTTGGTATCTTCGGGGAATTTCCGCTCCACTCCTTTGCTCTTGTCACCAAGCCACTCATTCATTTGCTTTTGAGAGTTTTACTCTCACATTTGGAATAATAGAGAAAAGCTTTGGAGTTAGAGATTAGTATTCTTGTTTCTTCCTACACATGAGGTGACCTTCATGGTTTTGGTTTGTGGTGTTGCATCAAATAGATCTTGAGTTCAAGTATTTTGCTTGGGTAAACTAATTGAAGAGTATCCTTGTTAGTTTATGTTCATTTTGAATAGCTTAGGATTAAGTAAATTATTTAGTTCTAGGTTTTATTCAAGTTGACTATCTATTTCCATGCTTCACCATTTTCTTGAGTTTCTGGTCATGTCAATGGGATTATTGGGATAGCATCCGGATGGAGTCTACTCTTATTCCTTACTCAAACTCCTAGCTATTTCTTATTGTCCATTTTATTTTATGCATACATCTCAGCTTTATTTTGACGCTTAACTTACCTTGCTCTTAGATAGGTCCTTAAATCATATTTCTCTTACCAGCAGATTTTTTATGTGAAAATTTTCGTGTTAAAGCAGAAAATTTTTCTCTACTTGTTGTGTTTTCAACATTTCCAACAAGCTTTGCTTGCTGGTTTCTGAAGAAACTTACCAGCAACAAGGGAAAACACTGCCCAAATCCATCCACAAGACTTCCACAAGACATATCTTCAGTGGGTAACTAATTTCTAACGTTTTCCTAGTGTATATTTGGTATTTCAAGCCTATTTCATTCAGTTTTTCTTGAATATTTGTAACATAATACATCGCCGACACAGCCAGATTTATTGGTAGCAGCCTAGCCAGCCCCCAAAATAGTCTTGGCTTGATTTATTTTTCATTTCCAAGTCATTCAATTAAAATCAATTTTTTGGTTAATATTGGTAAGATAGTTTACGCTTGAAGCCGGTCGATGAGGAGCCCTGCTCGAGCATTCTCTCGGATCTGAGAGACTCACGAAACGAAGATTAAATGCCACAGCACTACGTGCGGTTATATCTTAGGGATATTAATCTAATGTCTTACGACACCTTGGAGTCATCCCAAAATCGCTTCTCGGCCTAAGAGTGAATTTATTTTTGATTTAGTTTTGTCTTTCATATTTGCCTTGTCTTTCCTTATTTCTTGAAGGCACCTTGGGGAGTCATCCCCAAAATTGCCATGGGCTTAAGGAAGCGCTCATTTTGGTTTTCAATTTTTTTGTATTAGAGCTTATGGGGGAGTCATCCCAAAATCGCCTTGGCTTAATGGAAAATCAACATTTGATGGTTTATATGCTTAGTATTTGGAATATCCTTTAGTGATCATCATTTGCAAGTTATCTTAGCTTAGGATATCTCATTTTATATACTCACGTCTTAATGGTGAATGGTTAGATAACTTAGTTGCTATCTTAATGCTTTAGCTCTTTTATTCTCAAGTTATTTGGCTTATCCCCTAATCTTTTATGCATATGACATGATGATGGTTTAGAGGTCTCTCATTATTTTGCTAAGTTTCATATTTTCAAGCTCTTTCATTTTATTAAGCTTAGCATAGTAACATATTATGTGGATGATGGTTTGTTATTAGATCCTTTTTGGGCTCACTTTAGCTCACGTCCACTTCTCTTTTTGCAATTTATGGTTTATGGTTATGGACAAATGATTCATGTTGATGTGGAAGATCTCCTAGAGCTCACGTCCTAATTCATTTATGATTTAAACACTCACTTCTTTTAGCTCACGTCTTAGCTCCTTTTCAAAACACTCCATCCCTATGAAAATCTTATTGCAAGCACGTCCCATTTTCTATGTTCACGTTTTGGTCACATATCTCACGTTTATGGTTCAAATATTTCACATATTAAACGTTTGATTACTCGCGTCTTGGTTCAAGGTTAAGCACATACCTCTTTGGGCTCACGTCCTAGTTTACTTCAGGCACGTATTTACACATCTTTTGCTTATGATTATGGATGACATATATGTGATGGATTGTCTTGAGCTCACGGCCTCACTTACGTTCTAAGCATCTTTATTTGATTCATCTTCGTTTATGGTCTAAGACATACATGCTCACGGTTTACATCTTTCAAGTATACAAACGCTTCATCTTTTACTTGCAATTTCTTATGTGAATGGTTTACGGTTAATGGTTTAACATATTTCAATCTTTCATATGGAATGTTGATGAGTTAATGGTTCAATATTGTGCTATCATTTCTTTACTCAATGTTATGTTAAGGGTGATTTGAATTACACGCTGCAAACATCGTTTTTAGTATTTACACACATTTCATTTTCGGACATACGTTAAAAGTATTAAAATTTTTGAGAGCCTAAAACTTGTTTAAAATCAACCCAACACACTCTAAGACCCACTTGCTTGAGGTCCCTAACTTTGCTGTATTTTAGGAGCCTCATTCATGCCTCCACCATCTAAAAGCGGGTTTGAGGACCAGTCCAGTGGTAGGGGGACGATCCCGTGATTTCGTTGGGGAGATCCCTCTCGGACTACCTCTTACTTGTCTTGGTGACCTTGGAAGCTAGGGTAGGGACTCATTAGCCCTACTATCTTGAGCCACCAGGCGGTCATTTGGCCAAGGGAGGAGAGGTTTGGGCCTACACACCTGGTTAGGGGGAAGGGTAATTAAAAATCTATAAAATCTTCAAAACAATTACAACACTTAGTTGCATAGATCCTTGTATATGTTTGGGGGATTTAGATGTATGGATAGACAAACATAACTTGTGGAATATCTCATTTGTTTATCTATCTCTATTGCAACTATATGTTTATGTCCCTTCTGTTTACATGAGCAATTAAGTTACTTGTTGAATATCTTATTTATTTGCTTGTTGTGGTGTGGATCCGAGTTTGAGTATCCCACTCGGGGAGGCAATACTTCCTTTGAACCTTAAGTGCTTGTGATTGTTTCCAGTGAAGGCGGTCAAATGGAGTAAGTGCCATTTAGGGCATGTAGCTTATTGTGTAAATTGTTTATATCTTGTATCTTGTTACATGGGTGTATCTTTGTATCTAATTGTTATATCTTGTATCTAGCTTATGTATCTTTGTATCAGGATTTATAAATCTTATGTAAACATTGTAACACTTGGACATTCTTTGTATAGTTATAGTTTGTGGTTTGGGGTAGTTTTAAACTTGTAATACTTGTAAAACTTACATGGACCACCCTCAAACCTTAATTAAACCCCATTGGCCAACATAGGCACTAGTCTTAGTTGACTTAGGAAAATGGTTGATTCTCATAATAGATTAGACTTGCACTTTGCATTCTTTGCTTGATCATCTTAGGCTAGTTTCCCCTTTGGCCTATAGCAATTAAAACTAACTCCTAGAACAACTCTAAAATTAACTTGGTAACTAGGGACTACCTTAAGCACCCTAGGAGTAAGCCTAGAAGGAAGAGTTCCAGTCAAAGGTGTGGTGTGGACTTGGAACTTAGACATTGTGTCTCTGAGGGCACACACTAAGTGAGTTGGACTTAGCTCCACACTAGCAAGGTATACGTGGAATCGGCAGGAATCCTTGTCTTTGATCTGGCAAGTGAGTTGGACTTAGCTCACATTAGCAAGTGTGCATTAGGACGGCAACAGATCCTTTTGTCTTTTGATCTAGCCGAGTGTTGTTATTCAGTCCCAGTTGCTTATTTATATTCTGACTAAGATCCTTTGTATGTTGATCTAGTCGAGTATTGTCAGTTATTCAGCCGCATTCGGCCATTTTTGTAATCCACAGAGATATCATAATACAAACTTGCAATCCTTTGCCGCATTTATTATTTGTATGATCATTTATATGTTGTAAACCTTTGATCCTACACACACATTAGCAGCGTTTCCTAGACTAGCCAAGTCAGGAACATTACATTGCTCCAACACTCTCAAGAGCAAAGTGGAAAGGAAGCAAGATGGACAAGAGAGAGAGAGATGGGACGAAAATCCAGTAGCATAACAATAGCTCAAGATATGGTGAAAAAATGAGTGAGGGAGGGGTTGCATTTATACCTCTAGAGGCAAAACGACCCCTCTTGGATCAATGCCAAGTGTCACACCCAAGCCAAAGGAGAGAATCTCAAGGAGAGGGGCACACCACTTAGGGTTTTGGCTTGGATAGATGAGTTGGATGTGAGGTGGAGGGTGTGGGACATGGTAAAGGGATGAGGTGGAAGGCTAGGAAGGGTGCATCTCTTGAGAGAGGGGCCCACAGCTCATCAAATTACATTTTCAAAGGTTTCCACAAGAGGGGGGGCGCAAATCCCCCTAGGGGCGTGAGGGTATGAGTAAGTGAGTGGGTAAGGGGGTGTGAAAAAGTTGGGTAGAGGTTGGTTTAGGTTAGGAAACATCTCTCTCACCCTTTTCCATCATTACTTTACCCCATTAGCTCATAAATTACAAAAATGACATTTTTCCTACGTCATGACTTAGCAATTAAAATTGTTGTTTTGACTAACTGATACTCCTGGTGGACAAACACCTAGAAAAATTTGTCCGACTGAGATAAAACTTGGTCCAAGTGTGTAGAGGGTCTCATTCCATTTCTTTTGAGCACAAATACCCCTAGCAAAAGCCCAAGGACCTAGTTTTTACAATATTTGCTCAAAAATAATTAAAATTAATTAATTAAATTACCCAACCCCTAGTGGAAAAACTCGGCAACGGCAAAAACTCGGCAAGGTTCCTGAAAACATCGCCTCGGAAAAAATCGGAAAAACTCGGCAAACATTAAAAAATACATAATTTATTCATTTTTTTTCAAAATCTTAAACATTTTTCAATATATAAAGCAACAACAACATCATATAAACAGATAGGCACATAAATATGGAGAAAGAACCGATATATATTATATAGTGGATGCCAAACAAAAACCGATACATCAAAGTCATTACTGAAAGTCTGAAATCAATACAAAATGACATCAATGATCACATATATAAATGTATATGTCTCAAAACCCACTACCCTGCCTTTGCACACCTCAAAAATGCTTGATGGCCTCCACAAACTTCTTCCCTTGCTGCTCCACACAAAAAACAAATAGAATGACAACAAAAAAAACGAATCGGGCTCTGTATCCCGTGGCCTAGGCGATTGTGGCGCTTTTTTCCGATTTTTGCCACTTTTTCCCCGATTTAAAAAAAAAAAAACATTTTTTTCTCTGACCAAAAAATCGCGATTTTTTTTCTTCGAAAACATCGGCAAGCCCAAAACTCGCGCTTTTTCCGATTTTTGTCGATTAATCGGTGATTTCTTCTACTAGGACCCAACCTTAGGCAATTTTAATTAATTAAAAAAAACCTATCTAGACTCGACGGAATTCCACGAAACTTTATGAGATGTCATACATGGTCATTTACATCATTCCTAAACACTAGCTACCAGAGGATAACTCCATTAGAACGCCCTTCACCACTTTGGAGGATTTATTGCTGATGGGAGGGAAAAACTCAAGGGAAATTAATAAGGATGAAAAGCCAAATTAATAACCTGAGGATTAAAAACCCTCAGTGAAATGAACTCTCCTAATGAAGAAATCTCAAGGTAACTGACCTAACTATGACCCATGCAGACCTATTACATTATTAACCCACGCAGGGGTGTGGAAATTTCGTTTATAGAAAAGTGTGTTGGAGGCATAAATTGCCCAGTAGAACCAAATAGTCTTCGACATGTTTGCATCTGTTGATGCATATCTTCATGGTACATGGAGTTGACCCCCTAGTTGAATATGTGGTCAACACAGTCAAACAGTCAATTGAGACATGGAAACATATTGACACCAATGAGAAACTATTGTTTTCAAAGCAAGGATTCAATCGATAGACCAATCAAGCAGTTGTTTGAGATGAGTTTCCAAGTGAAGAACATGTATCTACCATGTTATTGCCTAAGGCTGTTAGTAGACCATGATATCATACAATTGGAGATGGATGTTGCTCTTTCTACAAATTTTGATGCATATTCCTCCATTGGCAAGCACCTTTTGAGGAATTTCACACTCCTTGAGGCAAAGTTACATATTTGGAGGCATGACTCGTCATCTAGTGGGAATTTGTCATCATTTACATAGCATATCTGACCTCCATCATTTTCAGGCAAGGAGGCTTAGCAGAAAGAATATTTTCTTCTAGAGAAATCTTTGGGACTCCAATTCTTGTACTTGGAAGAACTGGCATTTATTGGCTAGGGAATTTCCATTGTCGTCCGTGGATCAGCCTACCTTTATTGAGATTATTGGGCCTGTTATCCACCAAGTTGCACAAGCTGGATTTCCTGAAGAGCCGCCGAAGGATGAGCAAGCAGTGCTCATACATGCAGAATTCAGTGATTCAGCAGGCCCTGAAAAGGCCCCTTTTTTCCGTATTTCCACTATTGTAATAAGTGAAATTTTGATGCATATTCCTCCATTGGCAAGCACCTTTTGAGGAATTTCACACTCCTTGAGGCAAAGTTACATATTTGGAGGCATGACTCGTCATCTAGTGGGAATTTGTCATCATTTACATAGCATATCTGACCTCCATCATTTTCAGGCAAGGAGGCTTAGCAGAAATAATATTTTCTTTAGGAGAGATCTTTGGGACTCCAATTCTTGTACTTGGAAGAACTGGCATTTATTGGCTAGGGAATTTCCATTGTCGTCCGTGGATCAGCCTACCTTTATTGAGATTATTGGGCCCATACCCCAAGTTGTACTGCCGATTTCGAAGAGTCACGGGAGGATGAGTAAGCAAAGGCTCATACATGTAATCTGATTCAAAGAGTTCCGAAAAGGCCCTTTTTCGTATTTCCACCATTGTAATAAGTGTTCTAAGTATGAGAGAATGTAAAAGGCTACACACCTTTGATCCGAGGCACATACTCCTGAGTGTTTTTTTTACTTGTTAATTATCTTTTCTTACCTTAGTGAGAGGATTAAATACTCTCTGAGTTTTTTCAATTAAAAAGACATGCTCCAAAGTCGAAGTGTGTGTTGACAAGCAGGTATTGGTATGGAAAAATCCAATGTCTAGTGTCGTGAATGTATATAAGCTCATGCTAGAAACATAGTGGCCTAGTTATTTGGAAATTACGGCTCAGTTTGATAGGTTTTTTTAAAGTTTTAGCGAATTAATTAAATTCCCCGCAAAATTGGAATTTATTAATTCTCGGTCATCATAGAAAAATATGGCATCGATGTTCTTAGATGCCATATTTATAGTCGCTTTTGGGTCCGTATATAGTCTAAACCCCTATTTCCATTCGAGTAGCTAAAAAGTTGCATTATTATCATAAAAGTCATTTCTACTCAAAACTGAAAAAGGGTAATTAATTGAAAATTTAAACATTGATTTAAAATGTTTTAAGTTTATTCTTAAAAGAATAAACATTAAAATAAATTGAATGAACGGGGGTCAATTCCATCCCATGGCCCACATTCCACTCACTCAAAATTCCTCACGTCTCTCCCTCTACCCACGTAGTTCTCCCCCATCACTCCGTGATCACTCCTTAACTCACTTAATTCACAACCCTAATGGATACCCTCCTAAATTAACGCCTCCCATCACTGGCCTCACTCTCCCCATTTCCCACGAAGCTACCCTCCCTCACTCTCCCCTTAATTCGCCTTTCCACACGGAGTTTTACCTCACTGTCCCACTCCCTAAACTCACGCCCATCCAACGCCACCTCATCCTCCCCCACGTGATTCCCCACGCCACCCTCCACTCTAAACTCACGCTTTCACTCCTCTAAATTCAACGCCTTTACCTAACGTACTCTCCACTCACCACATGATCTACATTCACCTCACTCAATGCTTATTTCCACTCCATACATCACTTCCATTCAGCTCCATATCGTCACCTTCATTCGGCCTCCCCTAATTTCATCCCACCATCCCTCTCATTACCTATGTTTCTCCATCCATGCTTATTTAAAGAGAGGCCGACCCTCTTAGATTTTTAGTTAGAGTTTTGGAGAGAGTAGAAGTTGGAGTTTTGGAGATGAAAGCCTATGGTGCTATTTTGTAAAAATTTTCTCACATTTGAATAAAAAAAAAAGACTTTGAGCTCCAACTTATGTACTATCTACTGCAGGTGTGGATGCAAATTGATGTCAAATCTATATCTATGAGGTGATACTTGTCTAATTTTTGCTTTTAGTTTGTTATATTGGCTTTCAAAAGGATGTTATCATCTTGAAAGAAATAGGACGACTAGCTTTAACAAGCATTCCTATTTGTTCATTGACATTTAGAGATTTTGATGTGTATGTGTGTTTCGCTTAACTAACATACTCTCAAGTTTCTTGTGTGGGTGACACACCATTTATATTAACAAGTTTATGTGCAAGGATTTTGAGACTTACAGTTTCATAGCTTGAAGCAGTGAAGAAGCTTGCTTTCTGTTTCCAACAACTTCAAGGAATTAAAGACTTATTTCCCTCCTTAGTTCATCCTAAAGACTCCATTGCCCAAGGGTTTAAAGGCTAATGATTTCCTCTCTCCTCCTCTTTCTCAAAAATTTCAAAATCGCTTTGGTAACTTTGTTGTTTATTTCTACTTCTTAGATACATTTCAGATTATAAATCATTCATATCTAAGTAGTAAGTTGTCCAAAGACTAGATCTAGAAGTCATATTTCAAATCGCTTAGCTTAATTCCAGGATCTAGTTTCAAGAAAAGTCAAATTTTAGCATTTTATTTCCAAATTTTAAAGGCTGAAAATCGCTTACTTTAAAAGATCTTTCAAGTTTATATTTAGCAAATTATAAGTGCTCTGTATTTTGCTCATAACAGCCAAAAGACCCTAAGGAAACTAGCCTTTAGCTTGAGTTCCTTAGTCAAATTTTTAATGTAAAATTGCTAAAAATAACTTAGAATTTTTTCAAAGTTTTCACTCATAACCCAAGGCACTTCTAAAGTGTTTTTGGGCATCTTTATCCCTTTGTTTGCTTGCTGTTCTTGCAGGTTGGTGAACAGATAGAAGGAGTTGTTGTCCGCTTTGGATTAGGAGCATTCGGGACCCCCTGAGGCATCATTCCTACTTCATAAAACTTTGTAAAACCTTGGAAGAGTTTGTGAGCTCCCTAATGAATGCTCACAACTCATCCCAATAAGCATTGTATAAATATATTAAAATAAGCTGTACGCTGCTCCCCGCTTCAAAACCCCCGGGAAGTGGTGTTGTGGGTATTTTGTCGCTTTTTTGCACAAGTTATAGCTTAGATTAATTTCTCTTTTCGCTTCTCAGTAGAACAATTGTTAGATTAGATTTCAATTTTAGTATTTCAATTTGGCAAATAAACTGTCTCCTCAGCGACCTCGAAAGTGGCCTGGTTAGTGGTTGACATAATAATCAATCTCACACTTTATTTTCTCCATAAAATAAACCAAATCCCCCCCAGCTGGTTCCCTCACCTTCAAATACAGCTCGCTCTCGACCGACCGAGTAAGTTCATACACAATCGAAATGGGTCGGTTGATAGATTTACCTAGGAAAACCCCTCGTTGTTAATTTGATGTGCGTGAAAACGCCTTAGAGTGACCTGTTAAGTAAGGCGGGCCCTCTCGGACCTGGCTTCCCACCCGCTTTGGACATCCAACACTTTAAGTGGGCTTTAATGGTGAGACCATTTGCTCTCGTAAGGTTCCGCAAGTTTCCAAGCAAAGAATTAACCTCCAAGAAGGCCCAAACCATTTCACCAATTGAACTTTAATTTACCATTAATTAAAACACTGTGAACTACACTGCCCTACCTTTAAGGCACTGGCCCCAATCATTTACAAGCAACAAAGCCACATGCTCCACATTTTCATAATTTGTTATATATTTGATGTGTGTAAATGCAACTTGCACCTAACAACCTGCTTTCTAGAATCCTTTTTGATGCAAGTTAATTTGATTATATATATATCGTGGTGAATGAATGTTCATGTTTATTTCAGCTTAATGGTTAATTTGGCTCTGATGAAGCAATAAACCCTAGATTTCATTTTCTTGGTACTTAGCTTAAAAAGCCCTAGTATATTTGTTAGGCACTACCCACCTTGGCTTAGGAGCTGGTCTAGACCTGAGGAGCCTGAGGGATTAGGTGACAACACCTTATCCCCACTTGTTCCCAAGGACACATCGAGTGGGTTGAAGATTTCTTCTACGTCTCCCAAAGGTGTGTATATATGCCAACAGGGCCCATACCCCAAGAGGATATTTTAAGATGAATATTGTTATGACCAATCCTTTTTGGCGATATTATGAGTGGATTTTTGGACATCCCTGTCTTTAGTGTGATTCCATAAGCTCTAATTTCATTCTGCGATCAACGACATGGCTAGGGTCTCTCATAATTTTTGAGAAGGCACCAGATTTCACTCATACACCATCTAGCCCGTGAAAGATGAAAGTTAAACTCTGTAGCCCATGTGGGATCTATATTGAATTATATAGACTTAAACCTGAGATTAAATCGCTCCAACCCCTCCAAAGCATCTATTCTCACCACGTCATCTGATAGGGATTGAGGTCTGAGGGTGGATCTATTAGGACACATGGCTTTATGGAGCCATTAATTTGTATTATAGTGGTGAGGATTGTAACTTGTAGGGGCTAGGTCCGAATCCATGGTCTTGTTGTGCACCTATTTCATCTGCCCAGTCATGTGTCTAGAGTTTGTATACATCTCTTGGCCTTGGTGCATTTATCACTTTACGCTTCTCAACATGGAAATCTCACATATCTCGAGGCATTAGTCACACGGGTTTTCTCTTCTTGATCACATATCGTTGGTTGATGGATGCGAGCTCGTGGTTTCATGCACATCTTACAAGGGTTTGATCATTGACATCCATGGATCATAAAATTCAACATGAGGAAAGATTTTATCATAAGTAAAGTCATGAAGGAAGACAAATAAAAATGTTTTAATAAAGGGGCCACCCACTTTATACACAGTTACTCTAGAGAAGGGGGCAACCCCTTTATCACTTTAACCACAGAAAAGACAAAAGATAAATATAATAAAGTGGGCTCTTGTGTATAAACTTTCAACATACCTCATGGGCGTTAGCTTTTTAGCCCGGGAGGTACTCTACATGTTTTGTCTTATGTAGAAGTAACTCCTTGCATTTGCAATTCACTAGGCGCATATCGCATCTGCTTGTGGTGGAGGGTCTAAAGATGGAGTCGTGGCTTGGAACCCGGGCGTAATGTAAGCTTCCCCACCTAATCACCCCGATGAGGGGCTCTTTCTATTTAGGGAGGGCTGTCCAAGGGAGACGTCCCTAAGGTAATCGGGGTTTAAGAAGGGCTACTAGCAGATAATGGATCAAGATAATAGGTCCCTTCCATGCATTACGCCCAAGTATGATAGTCAAGAAAAGGTCTTCCACTCGTGATGCACCGCTTACAGACAAAACAAAGAAACTAGAATGTGTTTGCAAAGGGTTAGTACTTCATAAATCAATGACTATCTTCCAATACATATATGAGCAAAATGACACATGTAAGCAAATGTATATATGCTATTATTGACGAAGTCAATGATGGCCTATCAAAGTCAAAGATTTGTATCACTTCACCAACAAATGTATAAAGAGACAAAAGCATTCAATGTTTCAAAATTAGACCATGTATCATATCATTAATGCATTAGATATGTCAAATCAACTCACATATATAGAGTTGTTGCGTCATATATATTGTTGCTACAATGATGATGACGTCAAGCTTTTTCAATGAGTCAAATTGAATGGAAAAGAGAACAACGTTTTACCAAATAAGCTCACAAATGTAACCAATAGCTCAAAACCAATCAAAGGAGCTGCCAAATGTCACAACGTTGCAGGTATAAGCAAGGATTAAAGGGTGTGATGTCAGCCCTATATAATTTCTTTTGTTTGCAGGTTAGCTAGCCAAGGAGCAACGTTTTTTCAATTTCAACCAGCAAAAAGGTAATACAACTCCACGGATATGAAGAGATAACAAGGCCGCACCTTTCTATCCAAGCAAAGTTCAAATAAGGCCAAACGTTATCAGCTTAGGGTTAGTCTTAAAACTAGCTAGGGTTAGACGCTAGGTTATTTAGGGTTGCAATTTAGAGATAGTTTGAAAGAATTTAAGGCATAACAAGCTCAAGCAAGGGTTTCTAGACTAGTGCCTTGGGTTAATGGAGTCAATGGAGATGTGACTAATGGTTTAGGAAGGGTTC
>SNQJ01S0229484.1:1979-14355 GCA_010110895.2 Picea sitchensis
TTAGAGTTAGGGTTAAAGGTTTATGATCAGAGTCAGGCTCATGGTCATTTAAAAGGTCAAAAGTTGTTATTTGGTTGGAAACAGGGATATCAGATATCACATAATCTACAACACTACTACCTAGCCTACGAATACAGGTCATTTGGTTTGAGTTTGGCCACTTCATTACTCCATTGCAAATTATTAGGTCTTGAGAGCTTCATAGATTGACCAACTCAGTACCAAACAAATTATCAATTAGGTCTTTAGAGCTTCTTTTGTAGCTATTAGATAAAACAAGGTCCTCATCTAGCCATAAAGGATTATGGTTGGAGTCACCCCTTAAACTAGTAGCTTGTTTAGTTGCATTCCTAGCATTAAAGTCTCCTGGCAGGAGGATATTAGCTTCATTTTTCAAATTATAAATATTTTGTTCTAAATTATTATAGGGACAATTTTTATCTAGATTATTTTTCTTATAAAAAGTAGAATCAATAGGTGCAAATTAACAAATTTCTATATACATATTCTTAGCATTGGTGTCTGAAATTTCTATCCAAATGTATTGATTAAGAGGGTAAATCTTATGAAGTTGAATGTGAGGAGAAATTCTTTTTCTAATATAACACGCTATGCCTCCTATCCCTCTACGGTTGGATTTTTTGTTCCATGCCGACCACAAGACAAATCCTTCCATGTTAGGGACCTTAAACTCCTCATGCTCCCAAGTTTCAGCTAGACAGATAATATCAATATCACTCGGGATCCAACTTATCATAAGACCTTTGCACCATGGAAAACCACAACAATTCAAAAAAAGGATCCCAAGTGTCCCAAATTCGTATTTATTATTACCCTTCTGGTCTCTATCCCTAACAATAGCTTTTTGATTTCTAATTATTACCCATTTTCCTTCTTTCCTGGCTTCTTTTACCTTTTGAACTTCCTTCCTTAATTTAGCTTGGTCTTTCAGAATGAGGTCTTCATTTATAAATATTCCCGACCCTTTTAAGCTCAGAGATTTACTAATTATGCTATATTTATGGTCATTACAACTTACTTTGACACAGATCAACCTATCTTTGTGATCAATTATTTTTCCTAGCCTCTCTGCTTCTATGAGGTAAGTTGTATCAATTTGTGATTTATTTTTTAATTCTTCTTTTACTATTTCTAGCATATCCTCCCCTTGTTCTTTTATACCAAAAATTATGAGGTTCAAGGATATTTTGTTACACTCATGGTCCAATTCGATTAGCTTATTCATTTCCTCTTTGATGGATTTGATATCCAATTTGTTTTCCTTTTTCTTCTAGCTCTTTAATCCTATCTCTCAAGTTGTGATTTTCTTCAACCCCTCCTTCTTAGGTTGATTGTTTATGCTTTTCCATTTCTTGAATTCTATCATTCGTTGTCTACAATTCACTCTTGAACCCTAAGAATATATCCTCTATTTGAGTTTGAATGGTATCTTTAATTTTTTTTATCAATCATTGCCTCTATATCTATTGGGAGTTTTACGTCTCTTTCGTCACTCCTTTTTTCTAATGTTTCTAACTCTATTTGGATTTTGGCATCTCTCTCCTCTTTTTTTTTCTACTGATTCCATATAATCATAAAGGATCTATAGGGTGTTTTTTTGGGGCCCCCCTTCGTAGGCTGAGTTTTTGGAATAGGTGGTGGAGTGCTCATATTGTAAAGAAGAGAAAAAAGATGTAACAATTATTATTATTGATTGACTTTATTTCTCAAATCAACTTATACTTCTGAAACTTAAAATAAATAAATAAATGAAATATATTTAAATCTCGTTACTTAAAATTAAAATTGAATCAAAGTAAAAAGTGACTCACCTCATTTTAGATGTCCAAATGCTCAACCTTTTGAAGAAGCCAAAAATAATTTCTGAAAATGGTAGAGAAGTCCAGAGAAACTACAGAGATTATTCTGGGAAAAAAAGGTAAAAACTACAGAGATTATTCCTGTTCAAAACCCTAGATATATAATCTCAAAAAGAAGTATTATTCGTTATATATATATATATATATATATATATATATATATATATATATATATATATATATATATATATATATATATATATAGATGAAACAATCTCGTAAAACCATTCCGGAAATCCAATGGATTATAATGATTCAATATTAGTGGCGCTCATTTTGGGTGATGAAACTAAGCATCGGATAATAAGGGTTATGGGGGCCAATTTCCAAGTCTTCAAAGATGCTTCAATTTTAAAGAAGATTTGGTGTGTACTAACTAACTTAGAAAGAAAATCAACAAGAATGAACTTCTAAATAATTAAAATAATGAATAAATTTTAAAATATTGTTGGCAGCCAACTCATTTTTAATTACTCTAAAAGATACCTACACCCCTTGTCTCATTAGCGACAAATCCTTCATTAAGCATTGTGCTTCTAGACATTTGTTTCATTTTGTGACAATTGCAATTTGGTTTCGATTAGATTTTACTTGGCCCGAAGGTGAAAACACCTCTTTCATCATTTGGAATGTAGTCATCTTTTATCGATTTCTCCAAAACACTTGACCATTGGTTTATCAACATTATTTGCAAAAGAGTTTTTCAAACTTATGTCCTTTGGCCACTCTTACATGATTGTGCATTTGGATATGTTTGATTACTAAACCTTTGAGCATGAAGATTAGCTGGTTACATTTGGTCCTATAAAGGTTATGTTTGATTTTGGTCTTATATGCTTTGATCCTTATTGCTATGTGCTCTTGAATCATTAATTGTATGATATTTTTTGGTTGCAATGTTCTAAAACTTTGAAATATAAACATTTGAATGTGCAATGAATGCATTGGTAAATTTATAAGGTCGATTCGAGAAATGAAAATGGTTTGATTTTCAAAAGCGCATTGATTAATCTTTTGAAATTTCGATTTTATAATCGATGTTTGGTGCATTGTTTTGTGAGTTGATATTACATGGAACAATCATGGTTTCAAACTATGCTTTGGCATGATTGAATTGACATTGGTTTAAAACGATTGATTGATACGATGGATCGTTGGTTAATTTTGGATTTCATGTTGGATTGAATTGTACACTTGGTGCATGATTATAACACATGGTGTTGAAGGAGTATTGTTTGGATGGATGGCACACATTGATATGTTTGTATACCTATTTGTTTGTCCGATACATATGGTTTAAATGATTATGATTATGGATGGAACAACAAATGTACACAGTCATTAATACATTGCATGGCGGTGAGTATTCCACCACCTTCGCATGCATGTAGTTAATTCCTTCCTCTTTGAGCGCTGAAGCTGTCAAACCCTACCGTTTTTGACCACATTGCATTGTTTTGATCGGTTCAAACCCCACCATGCACACAAGCCATGGCTTCTGGTCGTAAGGGCTGAGCCCAGTGGAAACCAGGCACTGTTAATGTATGATGGTGCATATGGCGACTTGGAAAATCTCGGGTGGCTTGCTTTCATTAGGAAGTTTGATGGTTATAACTTCATTGTGGCTCGACAATTTTCTTTGACCTTTGGTGGCTGTCGAGCCAAGGTTGGATATGTCCAGCTCGAAGTCACCGAGCAGTCTCTCAGCCTGGAAACTAACCTTCTTGTCAAGGGATAAAATTGGTCCAAAATTTACAAGGTAAATGATGTCCCATGGACATTGTTATTCCGGTCTCTCGTCACGATCCTGCGGCGGAGGGTTTTCTGCCAAAAATGTTGAAACCCGGCCCGGTATGATCTCTTGATGATTCTCAAGCAATTCATTACTTGTGAAGGAAGATGCGGAGTTCATTTTCTTGTTTCACCTATGTTTATTAATGGTTTTATGGGTTTCGAACTAAGTATGCCCCACTATCCGCATAGAAGTCTTTTCAAAATGGCTAAAGGTACAAGCATAGCCAAAGGCGATACAAACCTCTTCCATTTGGGGTTGATTAAAGTGATTTTGGTTTATGAATTGAGGGATTCGTCGTGATTCTTGGCATGATTTTCTGAAACTGGCTTTGAAGAACCGAACCCTCCGCAGGTTGATAAGCCCATGCTGACCAAGAGAAAACCTACCCTATACCTTATAGTGTTTTGCTACCCAAACCTAAACCGACTCACCTTTTAATTCACCCCTGGCTATGACTGAGCAGACCGAAGTTGCTAAACCTACAACCAAAAGACTAGAGCAAAGGCTGGTGCTAATGCTAGAGGCCAAGAAAAATGCAAGGTTAATCTCATGCATGGCGAGAAATAAACCTAAAAACCCCTACCGCCAAATCGGAGACCTATAAATTGGTCAGTGAAGATTCTGTTTCAGAGATTGAACGTTTTCTCCCCGAAGAGTATCCTTACTCCGAGGGGATTTGTAAACAAACCCGCATATGATTTTTTCAATAACTTACCTCCTTGTCTGCGGGATAGCCCTGACTTCCCTGGTATTGAACCACCCATGGAACCCTCGGGAAATCATCAAAACCCATACATTCAAACTGTTACACCACCTTGCGATCGGTGTGGGTTGTGGTTAGAAAAGATGCTACTTGGATGTCCCAAAATTGCAATCAAAATCCACACGATTTGGAAACCAAGTGGCAAAGCTCACTTGGTCGATGAGTGCAACCCAAAGACAAGAAGCAACGAACCTCTTGGGTCAATCTTTGTTCAAGAATGTCGAGTCAGCCATGACAATTGTCAATTCAAAATTGACATAGTCTCAACAACTATGATGGTATAATTTTCACTCATTTATATTACACTCTGTGTACATATTTCACTTTCTCTGTTACATAGGTATGCATTATCGTATATAATTTTGTTTTGATAAATTAATTTTTAGATTTATAGATCTAGATTGATTGGATTTGATTTTGATTCGATGGATCATCGAATAGATATGATTGTTCAAATTTAGCTCGATGCTCCGTTAATAAGACAAGTTGTTAATATTTTTAAAATAGGCTGTTGTTTGTAATGCAATTTTCGAATCTGAGTCAATTGTATGATTTGAATTAGTTATGAATAAAAATGATTGATGAATGGGTTAACTATTTTTGTCTTTCAACCAAATCTGATACATTGTTGTTGATCTGAGACCAATTGCAACTTATTAGATTCTCATTATTGCTTGAATTGGATTATGTTCAGGATTTCAATATTGTTTCTATAATTAACTTGATAAAAATTTGTGTTGATTATTGCCCAGTTCATGAATTCTGTCGGTTTTATCGCGCCTCTGTCTGTTGACTTTGTGGTAATCAAACATAAAGATTTTTGAGTCGATATGATTTCATCCGATTACAATGGAAGATATTTACACTTCATGCTTGTAACTAAGTGATATCAATCTATTTGTTATGGTTATAATTGGTCAATGATCATTACAACCATTATTTTCATTCATAACTGTGAACTGTTTGAAACTCAGCAAACGAGAACTGTGTCTGGATTCTATGGGTATGGTTATGCATGTTTAATCTTGATGGATTTTCTATATTGGAAATGGATTAGCGATGTGGATCCTATGAAAATCTATTATGATTCTCTTGTATCTCATACGATTTGGTTTACCATTGATTTCATTCATGAAGCAGGTCTTGTTAAGATTTGATTGATTTTATCAATTGAACTTGAGTATTATTATACATTCCGATTAGGTGCATTAGATTTTTGATTTGTTTTAATTTAAGGAATAATTGAATCATTAGTAATTAATTTAGGATTTGATTTTTATTTGATTATATCTAGTCATGTTTGCTATTTTGACTAGCTACGGAATCAGATGATTAAATATTTGTAACATAGTATTATTTTATTGTTTTTCTAATAAAACATCCTTCTAATTTGATCTTTGTGTTCTAATGGGCAAGTTGAATTGGCAATAGATATCATGGCAGTTAGGAGATGATCTCTGATTTACTTGCATTTTATTTCTTAGTTTAGGAGATTTTGGGATATTTCCCAGGACTTTGTAAAACAATTTGCTATTATTCACAAGGATGTTTTTACCTTGTGAGAAACCTATATATAAACCTATGGTTTGTAATAATCTATCATCCTGGAGTTGTGGGAGAACAAGGATGTAATTACGTTCAGGCAGAATTGATGTTTAATCATAGCTTTTGCTTTTCAATATATCAACACTTTGTTTCAAGTTTGTATATCATTGTTGATGGTTTAGTATTACTTTGTTATCTAAATCAAATGCAAATATTATAATTTCCTGCTTGTTATACATAACTTGTTGCTTTAAAGAGATAAAGGACATAACAATTATTGATTCATGAATGATAGCTTTGCCTTCTTCATAGAGTGAATTGTTATATAAGTTTTATGCACAATAGGTTTCCCTTTTGCAAGAATTTATAATTAGAAAATTGTTATGATTTTCTTTTTATGTCTTGTTTGTCACGTAACGCATACTTCAAGAAGCAGCATAGTTGTTCGTTTACGAAAATCTTAAGGACAAAACGATGTGAATTTCTTCCTCCAACCGACAGAAGCAATCATACGGAGAGGAAGGACTTGGAAGCGTTCCGGGTCAATTAGTTAAAAATGTTTTTGTTTGATTAAGTAGTTTAATATAAATGATAGTTTAGTTAGATTTATATTACATTGTTTAATTTCGGTAATATATATTAGATTGTTTTAATTTTAATAGTTTTATTTCTTTCACTTAAATACAAAATAAAAAGAGATCCTTAGGCTGTCTCGAGGTGACAAACACATGAAGTTTTAGGGGTTTTAACCAAATCACATGGGTTGTCATTAGTGTACATCACGTGAATAGGAATATTATAGTGATAATTAAGTAGTTGATTTGAGTTATTATAATCCTGAATTAGTATCTTGTATATATATAATGGTTAGTAGTATATAGTTAGATTAGTGTAGTTAGTTTAGTTTGCTTTATTAGTTTCTAGTTTCCTTTACTTTAGTTATTTTTCTTGTATTAGGTTATAGTTTAGTTTGTTTTATTTAGTTTAGTAAGATTTCTTAGCTTAGATCATTTCTCTTCGGTTTTCATAGAAAACCTTAAATGACTAGCGGGCTAGTTAAACTCGTCGAGGTGGTCCATTCCAAACAGCTTGGGTTATTTAGACAACCCAGGACCGAGTTCCTCTCTCCGATTATTGAATGGTCGGTTTAGCCCATCAACAAATGAAAAAGAGCTAGAAGGGGGGCCTAACTAAATTGATGGCATGAGGATGTCGCAAGACTCCTCCACCACCAAATCACTCACCTATAGTGACTAGAATCCGTTCATTTAATAGTATCCCCCCTCAAACATCAACTAATTCAACCGAAGATCCTTAGATCACCAGTTGAGCCCGGCCAACCCCTAATCCCTACAGTAGGTGATATTCAAGAAATTTTTAGACAATCTCTTATTAAATCACATAAAAGCCTTTGCTAGTCTTAGGCAACCAAACTGTCTTTGGGGTCAACCTTTATACTTCTCTAAAGTCAGAGAACAACTATGTGATATAAACCTTACTGTGAACCCTACAGACCCAGCATAAATCTAGCGCGGGAGGATCTGGGATACCTCATTCACAACCTCCATCATCTCCTTCTTCCTCTGGATGAGATTCCTCTTTTGATGAAGGAAAATCACCTTCTCAACCTTCTACTTATTACCCCAATGGAAAATCGAGAACAACCTTTCTAGACCTTGGTTGGACGGGATGTTGTAGGCGTACACAAGGATAACACCCTTTGCTAAGCACCGGAGGCTTCCTAAGGTTGATTCAAAACAGATAGCTAAAGATCATAATTTATGTTAGCCATCGGACTTCAAAATGGCCCGAACGAGATGTTTATGCGTAGGTTGTTCCCATACACCTTTGAGGGTAATGCATCCACACTTGGTACTTTTCAGCTGACCTCACACTATAGTGTCTTCGGAAAAATTTGAGTCATGCTTTTGGAAAAATTTGGAGATGGAAATCCTCCACGAAGTCTTAGTCATGGATCTTTCAAACTTAAAAAATGAATGCAAAGAAAAAGTTAAAGATTTTAATCAAGATTTTTAACACTTAAGAACAAAATCACTAGGACTCGATGCCTGTTGAGAATCTTGTAATAACTTACTACACTAAAGCTTTACGTCAAAGTGTAATATTTAGATTGAAAAGATCCAAAAGGCCACGTTGTTAGAAGCCTTTGAAAGTCTACTCAAATTGAAAAGACATTCTTAGTCTTAAAGAGTCTACTAACCCAGCGAAGCTGAGACTGTTTCTTCTTCTAAGAGAAAGATTGAAATTCTTCCCGGACCACCTACAAAAAACAAAACTCAATCCGAAAACTCTGATTTGGAAAATTTAACCAAAGTTGTAAAAGTTATCTAATCAAGTCATTGATATAAAAGGTCAACCGAAGAAGCCTCTTTGAGCAAAGGACCTAGGCCTCCTTTCCGAAAGCCTTTTCCCCCAAAACCGGCCTAATCTAAACCCTAAAAGCTTGAACCTAGAAAGTTTACAATACGCTCTACAAACTATCCTCGAAGCACATGATAACTTGATTCCTCCTGAAATCCCTCAAGAGGAGTTGAGTAGGAAACAACCCAAGAGGAAGAGTCTTCTCCAAATATCTTTGGTCACCTCTCGGATAGTATCTTCCAAACAGAGCTTTGGTGTGCACCCTTATAACCTCTCAGATAGTATCTTCCAAGCAAACTTTGAGACTGTGCACCCTTATAATACTAGGAGCAAGAACGCGAATAAGCCTCCTACCGAGAACACTACCACTTTACCTCCAAAGCCCTCTAAATCAGTAGAACCTAAACAGAGTAATGCTAGCCCTAAAATAGACTATGATGTTGTTGAAGACCTTAAGAAATTGCGGGCTAACATTTATATTTATGAGTTGTTGAAATTCCCATTTTTGTTACAGAAGATGTTGCAAAATATTTCAGACAATGGAAAGAATGGTAATTCAAACGGTAATAAGGTTGTGCGAAGCATAGTTCCACAGAAGACTTCCCTTAAAAACAATCCTGATCCTCAAGGTAAAGGAAGCCTTCCTGTAACTCCTGTAAATAATGTAAATAACAATGTAAATAGTGTAAATAATTCAGATAAAGTAGTTGTAGAGAATGCGAGTAAGAAACCTCAAGCTACAACTCTAAGTACTCGCAAGAATGTTCCTCCTTTTCTTTTAACTTTTAAAATCTTCAACAGAAATGTGCATAACTGTATGGTTGACTTAGGAGCATCGTCAAATGTGATGCCCTGGTCAGTCTGCCAAAAGATTAATGTTGAAGTAGAACCATCCTCCTTGAAAATCATTCAACTTGATCGAACAGATGTTCAAGTTATGGGCGAGTTAAAAAATGTATTGATTATATTATCGTCTAACCCTAAGGTTCATCAAGTTATTGATATAATTGTGGTGGATATTCCGGAAGTGTATGGTATTTTTTTGAGTAGGGACTGGTCGGAGAAGCTACACGGTTACTTCGCAACGAACTAGTCTCATTTATGGCTTCCAGAAGACGACAAGCCCAACAAGATCAGGGTGAATCGTGAGCGTTACCTCAATTTCATGGTAACAGACTTGAATGACCCCAATGAACCATATACATCTCCGACAGATTCACCTGAAGTCCAAGGGATGGACACCTTCTTCGAAAATTTCACGGAATAAATTTCACCTATCAACAATCCAGAACAACAGTCTGAGATCTTAGCATGTACGCAACCAACAGCTTCTATCCAACAGTCCCATGAGCCTGATAGAAATCAAATTTGGTCTTTGTATTTCGACGGTTCCAAGTCAAAAGAAGGAACCGGTGCAGGCTGCATCATTATTGATCTGGCAGTTAATAAAACATTATTGGCTTGTAGATTAGAATTTGAATGTACTAACAACATTGCAGAATATGAGGCTTTATTACAAGGTCTCAGAAAATCCTTAGACATGCACATTCATAATCTAGTTGTATTCGGTGACTCTGAGATAGTGGTTAGACAGGTGAGAAATTCTATACATTGTCTTACCCCGCATCTCAAATGTTATTAGTCTGAGGTATGGAGTTTAATAAATAAATTTTCTGCTTTTAATATTAATTCCATTCCTAGATCGAATAATACTGAAGCAGATCTACTCGCTAATGTTTCCTCTAAACTTCTTCCTACAGAAGGCTTATCTCCAAATGCATTATCCGTGGAGCTATTGTTCTAACCATCTGTTCCAGACAATATCATGAACTGGAGAGTATTTGATGATGATCAACAGATCATTAACTTTCTGCACATGGAAGAAACCTTCCAAGGCGCTGTGATAGATGAAAAAACGCATGATGACAATTTGCATGACTTTACGGTAATACCTAATCCGAAATCTCCTGAAGCTCTATCAGACATGGTAAATTCCTTACCCAAATCTGTTGTTAGACTAGAAAAGTTTTATGATTTTGAAGATAAATTCAAAAAAACGGTCAATTGTAAAACCAACAGTTCCTCATTAACTTATGAAAAAGTCAATTTAGGAACTAGTGAAAACCCTCAGTGTATCAACTTAGGCTTGGGATGTTCTAAACAAGAAAAAGATGCTTTTGTTAAATTATTTAGAGAATTTAAGGATGTCTTTTCTTGGAATTACAAAGATCTTAAAACGTTTGATCCTAATATTATACATCATGTCATCCCAATGAAGCCCCAAACCTTTCCTTTCCAATAGAAACTGAGAAAAATGCACCCCAAGCTAGAACTGACCGTACAAAAAGAATTGAGTAAACTCCTGAGTGCTAAAATAATTTTTCCTGTTAGACATACTCAATGGGTATCCAACCTCATCCCAGTGTGGAAGAAAAATGGTGAAATTCAACTTTGTGTTGATTTCCGGAACCTCAACAAATCGTATGATAAAGATAATTATCCTGTCCCTCCTATGGAACAGATACTTCAACAAGTATCTGGTTCCGAGAGGCCATCTTTACTAGATGGTTTCTCTGGATACAACCAAGTCTTAATGTCTCTGTCAGACCAGTTAAAAACTACCTTCTGTACCCTGTGGGGCACTTATGCTTATCGCAGAATGCCCTTTGGATTGATTAATGTCGGTGCTACCTTTCAGAGAGCAATGGATATTTCTTTCTGAGGCTTGATCAATCACTCCATGGTAGTCTACCTAGATGATGTGACCATTTATTCTAAAAACAAAGACGATCATCTAGCTCACCTACGAGCCGTTCTGCTACGATGTCGTAAATTCAGCATTTCCTTGAACCCTAAGAAGTCCATCTTTGCAGTAGAACAGGGTAAATTACTAGGATTCATTGTATCTAGTGATGGAATGATTATTGACCTCGAGAGGACACAAGTCATTGCTAAACTTCCCCCACCTACCTCCAAGAAATCTATGCAGTCCTTCCTAGGCCAGATCAATTTCGTGAGAAGATTCGTCCCCAGTTTCTCCGAAATGGTCAGACCTCTCCAGAACCTAATTAAGAAGGACACCCAATATCACTGGGGACCCACTGAAAACCAAGCTTTTAACGATATAAAGAAGGCCATAATTAATGCTCCGTCTCTCATGAGCCCTGATTTCTCTCAAGACTTTACACTCTATACTTTTGCCTCTGATCGTTCCTATGCCACGGTTCTTACTCAAAAGAATGCCGAGAACAACGAAGTACCCATCACCTTTATGAGCTCCACTTTCAAAGGTGTTGAACTTAACTACCCAGTTGTCGATCAGAAAGCTTACACTGTCCTCAAGGCAGTTAAGCATTTCCGATCTTATCTTTTGAAGTCCAGAACGAAGGTCATTGTCCCTTACCCTGCCATTAGGAATTTGTTAGTGCAAAAAGAGTTAGAAGAGAAAAGAGCCAACTGGGTCACCTCCTTGCAGGAGTTTGACTTAGAAATCACCCCAGCTCATATCGTGAGAGGCCAAGGGTTGTGTAAATTGGTAGTTGATTCAGAAACTGAACAACAAGAAGTTAATGAGACGTCACACCTAGAACAACATGATCAGAGTATGATTTGTTGCACTCAAAACCTTGTAAGTCCTTGGTATGATGATATTAGACACTATCTTCAACATGGATCAGCACCCCGTCATCTTGACCCTGCCAAAAGAAGAGCTTTGAGACTAAAGTCCACCTCCTTTCATCTAATTAATGGTATATTGTTTCGTCAAAATTTTGATGGCGTACTGATGCATTGTCTTGAGAAGGACGAAGCAGAGAAGGTCTTGCTTGAGTTGCATGCAAGAGAAGCTGGTGGTCACTTCGGTGGCGATACCACTGCTCATAAAGTCATAAGAACCAATTATTATTGGCCAACACTTTTTAGAGACTCCCACGCCTTGTGCCGAAAATGTATCATTTGTCAGAAAGCGTCAGGGCGATTGCAAAAACCAGCCTTCCCTTTGCAACCCGTTAC
>SNQJ01S0229485.1:0-14355 GCA_010110895.2 Picea sitchensis
CTTATTGTGCGCCCCTTAGAATTATCATGAGCGATTGTCATAGTCTGCCCTAATGACATCGTGGGTCTTCTCAAACTAGGTAATCCTTAACCTACAGTTCGAGC
This sequence comes from Picea sitchensis, assembly GCA_010110895.2. NCBI lineage: Eukaryota > Viridiplantae > Streptophyta > Pinopsida > Pinales > Pinaceae > Picea > Picea sitchensis. The sequence continues at coordinate 105 of SNQJ01S0229485.1, forward strand.
CACAATGGGAGTGCTAGTAGGATGTGGCAGGACTACTCCAACACCTCTCCCTCAAAGTCTTTGGTTGTCATGGGTGACCCCTCTACTCCACATTTGAGTCTGGTCGGCAAGCTATCGTTAGCCTACATCCATCAACGAATCATGTCACCAAGAATAATCAATCTTCATAACATCTAATCATATGTACATGTGCCACATAAATAACATTCAAACCCAACAATATTCTCCATGACTTGATCTAGAGTCCAAGGGGCTTCATCGATCCCTCTATATCCTCAATGTCCAAACTCCTACACACTTAGGTGAACCCAGTCAATAGCACCTATCTGTGTGAATACAAAAAAATAACATATCATCAATCCATCATGTCTCATAATCATAATCGAACGACTGATAGTATAATAATCTAGATCACTTGCAAGAAAGTGTCCTCAAGGAAAAGTTTTCTCAGTGCATGTAAGAGAGGGATGTTACATACACCCCCTCTTGTTTTAATCTTCGTCCTAAAGTTTCAAAGTATATAAGTGACAAAATAAAGTGTATAATAGTATCATAACTCTATCTATCAACAAAAATCAAAATTGTCGGCGCATATCATATGCGTCCTCCGAGATCGCCAAGTGCAGAATATAGTTCTCCCATTGGACCTTGACCTAATCTATTGTTCGACACCATATATGTTGAATGCAATCGTCTAGGATGTATATTGGATTAGCTGTGAATGCACCCTCATTTGATACCTGCAAGGTACTCAAGTCAAACATGTGTAGGATCACTAACATAATGTCTCAAATAGAGACATGAAAGACATTGTGCATACGCCTCAAGGATTAGGAAAGACACAGTATCATACATCTTTCTATCAAACAAAATCAGAATTGCTCATGATATCATATGCGCCCGTAGATCGCCAAGTGCAATATATAGTTCTCCCATTGGACCTTGACTCCTAATCTATTGTTCGACACCATATATGTTGAATGCAATCGTCTAGGATGTATATTGGATTAATGTGAATGCACCATTTGATACCCTATGTACTAAGTCAAACATGTAGGATCATTTAACTAATATATGTCTCAAAATAGAGACATGAAAGACATTGTGCATAATACTTCGCGATTAGGGAAAGTTTAGTAAATAGGTCAACATCTCTTTTCCACAATATCACAAGATCCGATGATCCTAAGAGATAGTTTAGCACCTCTTCCAAACTTGATATAACTCTTATGCTAAGCCACCCACAAGAATACTGACTAAACATCTTATCCACGGTCACACGCATGCATCCACATAACTCTTATGTTGATCCTACACTTCCTTTATCCTTATCCTATATTTTTCATTTGGTCTTCAATTTCTTGGACCTCTTTTTCTCCAATCGTGACCCTATCCTCAAGCAAATCCCAACTAAAGGCTTCCTATTACTCTGGGTCCATAAATAGGGCCCAAAAGGTACCATCTTAATGGTACTTTGATAATCATTTATACTAGTTCTACTAGTTGAAAGAAATATTCTCAACATCTTATGTTGGTCCATAATGTACATATGAAACATGTCCTTCAAGACTTGGTTTGTTTGTTTGATCTGCCTGCTTATTGATACGCTGTGATTAAAGTTAAGTTAGTCTAAAGGTTTCTTGGAAATCTAGTCCAAATCATCTCAAAACATTTATGCTCGATCTAACGTCCATGCATTAAGAATAAAATAGAGCACTTTTCGTCAGAGGCTCACTATGACAAAAATCGAAGTCAATGCCTCCTTGTAATCAATGGTAATCCAATAATTAAATCCATCTAAATGACCTCCCATTTAAATTCCATAATAGAATGTGGTTCTAGTAATCATGTCATATGTCTATGTTCTCAGCCTTCTTCCACGATGCTCTAGACATATTGCAATGTAGTTGACTATGTCTTCCTTAATTCATTTCTAGAAGAATAAGGGTTTATATGGTCTCCTCATTCATGAATCTGGGTGAGCCTGGGTACACGCTACTGTGATTCTATTTAGATCAACAACTCCTCTTAACTTTGTCGCTAGTGCTATAAATTTGACCCTTAAATCTCAATAATCCATCATTGTCCATAGTAAATCCTTCAAATTTTGTACCATCATTGTGTTTTTGTCTGATAAATTCTTCCTACCTCCTTGTACCGGCCATCGCCATATTGTAAAGTTATAATATTTTCACATATATTCCTATGGAGAGGCATCAATGAAAATATGCATGTTGTCTGACTCAATGCAAGATTCCGCCACTGTTCACTATTCCTTTTAATTAAGTAATCTCAAATCATACTCACTAAGAAATTCCAACCAATGTCATTTGGTCGCATTCAACTCTCCAAGCAGCATAAAGAGGTGGTGTAGACCAAAGTGGTCCATTTTCAGTTCGAATTTCCATCTAATAAGGTAGTGTCTCCCAAAAACAATGGATAACAATTCCAACCGTATGCTGTATATTTCTCTTCATGTCTTCTCAACTTTCTTGAGATGTGAGTGATCACTCGACTATCTTTCATCAAGAATCATCCTAAGACTTCCTTCGATGCGTAAGTGCATACCAAGAAATCCTAGTCCATGTCAAGGACCTTTAGTAATGGTGTTGATTACACATCTCCATGAGCTCTCCAAAATGCCTGCATTTCTCACCAAACAAACCTTTGTTCTTTCTTATGGAATTTTGTAATCGATTTGTTGTCCTCTCTAAAAATACCGATGAACCATCTGGTATCTGGATAAACCCATGAAGCTATGCACTTTAGGAAATTCATCGTAGGCCATTCCATAATAGCCTTGTTCTTTGTTGGATCCACTGCGGATGGCCTTCTCCTATAGGATGACATTCTTATAGTGAATCTTTGATTGATAAAATGACATTTAGACAATTTTACATACACTTACTGGTCACGCACCTAGAGTACCAAGAACAAGTGCTCATGCTCCTCCATCATCCTGAGAGTAAATTAAAATATCATTGACAAATACTTGGATTTATTTATCCAAGTATTCACACTGTTTCATCAAACTCAACACCGTGGGGAATTTGTGAGTCCAAAGGTAAATAGTAAACTCAGAATGTCCAAACCTCGTGATAAAGGCGGTATTAGGACGTCATCCTCCTTGATCCCTAACCGGTGATACCCTGATCTCAAGTAAATCTTTGAAAACACCAGACCTTATCTCGATTCTTCCAAACATCATCAATCGTTGGAAACGATAACGATTCTCATCATTTCCTGCTCAATTGATGAATAATGCAGAGTATCGATGAATCTATCATCCTTTTCTGCTAAACTTAAAATAATAGTACATTCCCATTTGCGACACACCGGGACATAGTCCTGTGTCAACTCCTTCCGCTTGCATTTTCAACTCCTGTGAACTCCGAGAGCTCCATTATCATATAAGGTGTTCTTACTATCGGTTTCGTCCTAGGTTTTAGGTCTATGGTAAATTCCAATTCTCTCTAAGGAGGCAACCCTGGTACTCTTCTCGTGGAAGACATCCACAAACTCTCTCAACACCGAAGGTTTTCTAGACCTTCCACTACTTCCCTTCTCATTTGATGGAAGGATCGCATAAAGATTACAACCCTTAAGTTTCTTTCAGAGTGGTATGAAGAGATGAACCTAGGAAACTCCTGTTCTCGGCCTAAAATCATATGTGTCTTTGTCCCTCATCGTCAACTAATATTAATCATTCTCATTCCCATACCGGTATCGCCATGATTCAACGAAGTCCATATACCGATCAATGACGGCCATAAGATCCTAGGATTGTGACGTGACAAGTTGGCCTCCTTGTGACAAAATCTCCAGGTTAAGGCTACAACCCATAACCTTTCCTCCAACCTTTGTTTGGCTCCCGAAGCCATTCTACAAAGATAAACTCATCTTTTTTTATTGCCTTTACCTTAATCCTTTAAACATTGCACCTGAAATGAAATTCTTGGTAGCACTGGGATCTATGAAAATACTAATGGTTTGGTCAGTGATGGTACCTCATGTATCGAGCACAGTATACTGGTGCTCATCCTGACGGTTTTTCATTGTTTCATGTATCATGTGGGATTTTCCCAAATATCCCATGGTAGTGGGTCCGGCTAATCCGGTGATTCTTCGTCTCTCCACTGAAATATTACCTTGCAATGTATCTCCATATTCCAAGACACTTCTTTGGTCTAGTATTGCACCAAAAGAAGATGAACTCCCAACATTAGCCAACACAAACCAGTTGACCTTTAAGTTTCTTAGTACTTGCGCGGAGCATACCAAAGTGCCTCCAAGAAAGGGCCTCGCATCGAACCGTAATTTCCCTTATCACAAAGGCATTGAATTCATTGAGAGGATCGGCCAATGAATTCCTCGTGAAGATGTTCCTCTTCGAACTCAAAGGCTCCTTTTTGGAATAATTTCCATGACATATCTTCAACGACCATGTTTCGCAGTGTGAAATGGCCCCTCCATCATAGAAGAGCGCGCCCCTTCAATTGGAAGACCGCCCTATGGACCATCATGATGGAGGTCATAATGTGAAGCATGAAGCACATCGTTTCATCCATGCCTCAATGAAGTTGAACCATCTCGCAACACTAGACTTGAGAACTATCCTCTCAAGTTTCTGGTGAAAGATAATGGTGGTTCCGCTGGGGTGGACAAGTGTTTTGGACCCTCGGTGGGTACATGCACTTGGCCTTTCCTTAGTCTGTGATGATGAATAGGCCTCTAAAAATCCCTTGAAGGTCCTTATTAGACCATCTTCATCCCTTAAAACAATTGAATCCAACCCAAGGACTTGGTCTTCCCTTAGGGGTTAGAATCTGAGAGCACAAGCACTTTTGGAGGTGTCACACCTCCTTACTAGGCACGCTTCATGAAACTCCATGGAGTCTTCTAATCGAGATCATCAACAGATGGACATGTTAAATTTTAATTAACGCCAAAGTTATTACTCAAGGATTTAATTCATTGGAAATCACTTTACTCATCCACCCCGTAGGTTGAACTTGCTCGATACCATATGAAATCTAATTCCCAATCAAGTTATGACTACATGTGACGCATAACAAGTGCAAATTTTTCTATAAAGCAGGACGACAATCAAATACAACAATTGATCAACACGAATTGACGATGAACACAACTTATAAATTTAGGAAACATACAACAACAACTCAACACACCATACACGCCATGTAACTAGAGAGGAAACATGCACAATCAAGATAGAAAATAATCACCCACTCGGCATAAGAAAGACAATGCCTACAAGCTAAAGGACAACATCAACCACCCAACACAACAGCTTCACAAACAAGAATTCAGGAAACCTCTACATCACGCAAAATCCAACGCATTAAGGCATTACAGTCTAAGAACCAACATCCACTACAATGATCAATACGTCCACATCAGGAAGCAAAAGACTCCGACCATGTTATAATTTCCGTCTTCTATCCATCGTATGCATGATGATCCCTCACTAGAATCATGCCACACTGTGATAGGCTGGGACAATAACCCCCGTGCTACATAAAATATCTAGACCAATAACTCAAGAAAATCCGACGCGCTAGGATCAATTAACTCCACAAAATACATGAAGACTATAACCAAGCACGCAAGCAACAAGTTGACAAGATGTGAGATGACATCACTCAAATTAAATTAACTAATCAGTCAGATTTCTTGTTTCCTTCACAAAACACATGTGTGGTAAACAACTATGAAAGCAAACCCCCATATATTATCAACTTAGGGCACAAGGGCACAAGGCGCATAATAACCCATTTACTGTTTAACTATTAAACAATTAAGCTAAAAAAAACAATTAAACCCTCAACCATTAATATTGTGCAAAGTAACTACACTCAAGACACACTTAAAGACTGCAACCATCTAAGTGTACCTCAATATCATGTTTCCATCAAGAACCTATTCTAGCACAATGTATCTTGCCTCATCCTAGTGTTAACCTACACAACAACGTTGAAGTAACATAAACTCAACAGATAGGTTAAGATTCAAGAATCAATGTTGTTATTAGGATAGAGTTATGATGGTTTTCCATGGTTGTTTCTAAGATTTAATTTTTCTTCTTCTTTCATTTAAGTCATTTATAAATTTAAACATCCTTCACACAAAGGAAATCATAGAAATTATTTAAATTTTTCTTCTCCTTTTTTAATTACACATAAACTAAATTGGCAAACAAATTATTAATGAAAAGGTTTTGTTGATAGACGTTTATATATATATATATATATATATATATATATATAGGTTGCAATAATAATTGTACATATGGAAAGGACACTGTGGACAATTTGTTGTGCTTACATTATTCAATTTGATACTTATTATTTTTGTGTTTTTGCAGGTCAACATGCTTTAAGTCCATATATCAAAAGTACCTTGGATCATAGAACAAGTAATTTACCAACATAAGAGACCAACAACCATATTACCCAGCATAAAAAGAAGAAAACACAACCATACAATGATAACATGTTGTCTGTCATACGCACACAGTCATGAAGCATTCACGATCTTTTAATTATATTTGTTGTCTTCTAATTATAAGTTTGTTCTCTTTTAATTATAAGTTTGTTTTCCCTTAAAGATTCGTAATGTTAGTGAGTAGAAATAAGATATGTTTTGTAAATACATTAAAGGCGAAATTTAAATGTTAAGAAAAATGGATCGTTGTCAAACCAAAATCGCCGTGTGAAATATTTTTAAAAGTGAAATTTAAAATGCTAAGAAAGATGGATCGATGACGAGCATTAGTTACATTAGATGGTTGTAGAATAAATGTGTGATAACGTTGTGTATCCATCCTATGATATCGCTGACTATTAAATATATATAATCGATGACCATACAATGTATGAAATCGAATATATGTTGTTCATAAAATTACTATCTATAAAATGACTCTCAAATGAAATCACTATCTATGTCAATGCAGTCGCACAATAAATAAAATCGCTGCAAATTAAATTATTGTCTATAAATTACTATCTATAAAATTATTGTCAATGAAATAACTATCTATGTCAACACAGTAAAGGTTTAAATCAACAGTACAACGAAATAAAATATGGACGCATTTAAAGGTTGATCAAAAGTAAAATGAATTCAAAATCTGGGCGCAATAACTCTGGATTATAGGTAACAAGAATAGTTCTAAAATGTTGGGGTTTATCATTCAAACACGCAGAGTTTTATCAATCCAAAACATAGAGATTTGGCATTCAAGACTCAAAGGTTTATGAAAGTTTAATGAATTAAAAACATAGAGAAAATTAGGGTTTAAGGGATAGATAGCTAGGAGAAATGTATCATTCACTTTATTATCCATTCAATAAGAAATCTATAAGATTTGAATCTATATTTATTTAAACACCGGAGTGACAACTGCCAATTCGGTTCTTGGTCAACTTTATGAACATACTAATAACTAAAGGATAAGGAAACAAAACATAAAATCGCTTTTTCTCTCGTGATTATATGAAAAAAAACACGAAGAATTCATTGCAATCAGAGGTTGGGTTTTCCATAGGAAATCAATTCAAAATACAACAAGCAAGGGGAATAAAAATATCCGTAGTAAAACAGGTGCAAGAAAGCTCATGGTGATGCAGGAGCATAACAAGCAAGTGCAAGTGCAGGATAGTTGGATACGCCGCATTTTGAAGACATTTTTAATTTCAAAAGATGAAACATTAATGTAATAGTTGGAAGGATGTAATTACTCTTAAATGTTTTCGAGATTGTAACGTAGATCTTGAGAATTTCTCTCATCTATCGAATGTAGGCACCAATGTAATATTGTAAGTAGTTGCAATCCTTAACTCGATAAGATAGCTTAGAGTTGTAGAAGAGAAAACCCAAGAATGCCCTCAGGCGTAGTATTGTATTATTCTCATTGTAATAGAGTGGTAGAAATTGTAGAGCAAGAGAGCATAGAGAGAAGAGAAGAACATAAATTCTAGAAGTTTTATGAGCAGATAGTTGTTGTTATAGAAGACCATGTATTGAAGCACTTGAATTAATATAAGAACGTTTTGATCCAATTTAATGGTGTGTTATGGTTATTGTTTATATCTATTGAATGGTATGTTTATAGTTTCTTTATATGCTCTATTATGCATTTGAAACCAATGTTTTATGAGAGCATGATTTCACGTTGAATGTATGAATTCTGGGAGAGGGAGAGTATGAGTTTCAATTGTTTCTGTATTGAGGATTCCAAGGAGTGTGATCTAAGGTCCCAAGAATGAGTGCGAAATATGATGAGTTTTAATTCTAAAAATAAGGAGAGGTATCATTTTTCTTGTACCAACATAAGTGCAAGTATATCACAAATTCATGCAAGGTGTGTGCCATGAGGAGTGCACAAAGTTGGATTGTTTGGATAATCAAAGATTATTAGGAAGGTCACAAGGAGTGTCTGAAAGATTCCATAGAATCCTTGAGTTTGCAGTGAAGGCCAAGCTAAGAAAGGATAGAGACTTTGAGGAGTTTGAAGAGGAAGTGAGGTCGAAGTTATGTCACAGAAGTCAAGCTCATGAGTAAATACACCGAGTTACTTGGTGAGAGTATTTCAATACCCAAAAGTTCAGAAGAGATAGTTGTCCAATGTCGTCAGATATGAATCAGTGAGAGCCGTTGATTTAGCGCTTGAATTTCGGGAGTCAGAGGCAGGAACTTACATCGGTGATACCTAGAGGGGGTTGAATCAAGATCAAGTACAATTTAAAACCTTTTCAACTTATATTTAAACCATCCAATTATATCCAATGAGAAATGAACACAAGATAAGAGTTACACCAATACACCACAATACACCACATGCACAATATATGAGAAATAATCAGTTATTGTTCACAAGGGAAGTAATGATTTCCAAATGTAATTACAACTTCCAAATATAAAGGAGGGATAAACCTACAAAAGGAATTCTAATCCTCCAATATCAAGAGAGGTTTGACCTCTCCATCCTTTCCCCTTCCTTCCACCCAATAACATATGAGATAATAAAACTTTTACATTAAATCATCACCATCAACCAACCATCACATAGAGACTATTCTTGAGACTTCTTCAAATTTTGTAATATTCGATTCTTGGAATAATATGATCCTTTAGATAATATTACTCATAGGTTCTGTGAAACCCTCCGCAAGTTTCACTCCCTGAATCCTCCCCAAAAGAAGTCATAGAGAAAATGAAAGACTTTATTCAATCGGTGGGTTTATTCAAAAGAGTGAACTTGGTACGTAATCTCAAGACTCAATATTTACCATTAGATTCTAAAACTCTAAAAAACTAAAGTCCATACTATTTCCAATTAAATCGTCCCACGCCATTTGGATTCTCTATGAATAAGTTATGTCTATTTTACCCGAACGCCGCTTATTTCATTTTGAATAGCTTCAGACTCACAAATACCTTTTATCTTCCACGTAGTGTATCAATGCATTATATTGATCAAGAGTTGAAACGCTTACTCATCGAGCACTGTTATATGTATTATCAATACCATAGGATTGCACCATCTTAATTGTTCTTGAAAAAACGCGTAGAGTGAAAATCAGAAGATGGTTCCAGAATAACATACCTAGAACACATCATCACCAAAAGACTTCATCCTCCATTGAAATCCAACCTTATTTCCTTATGATTTCCTCTCAAATTTGAATTGTGTATAAATGAATATAATGATATTTATTTATACCATAGTATGTCACTTCCTTTTAACATTAGGGCTAACTCAGACATTATTATTTTTTGTAATTATTTTCTTTAATTATCTTCGTGGTCGACATGTACTTCCTTCTTCTTCAATTCACTTTGTCATCTTTCAAAATTCATTTTCCCTCAACCATGAGGATCCATGTGACATGCCACTTACCACCTGAAACAATATGATGTATACTATCCATCCATTGCTTTTGTATCTGCAGACATACATTTTTCCTTCATGTCCAAATACTCTCATCAATCTTGGCACCCAAAAACCAATGATCAGGGTTGATATCAATGACAACAGCCAATCTTACAACAACCACTTTGGGAGTCAGCGTCACAAAGTCTCGACTTCTAGAAGCAACTGAATCCGGCCGTGATTTTGGGAGTGTCTCAGATCATTGATATTTTGGAGTGGTGTCTTGAGGCGGACTTCTGAGGCAGGAAAAGGGAAGAGTTGTATCAGACCACGAAGTCTCAAAAATCTCCCACGATTCTAAGTGGACCCTGTGGTTTGGCTGGAGTTCATATGGTGGACACATAAGGGAGAACCTAGTGCATCGTTATCCCACTTCTTGGTTCGGGAATCAGAGGAGTCAGAGTAACTCGCAACAAAATGCAATCGCGTAGCTACCTGGGAAGCTCCAGTTTGAAGAGCCATTTGGGCTAAGTCGACAGTTCACACAAAGTGGAAGTTCTCAGCTAGTGTTGGTTCACATAGGCGTAAATTCTGGAAGGAACTATGGTATTATAGGTTTCAAAGGGGAACTATGATCTATTTGCTTCGAAGGTGGAAGATGCAAAGACCTCGCAGTCAAGAGATTCATTGAAAGGTAGGGTGCTACACTGTGGTATCGAGCTAAGGCGCTATATAGTGGAAATCCCCTATGGACTACACCGTGGTTCTAAAGTGTAGGCAATATAACCGCCTAAAGTCTCCTACTTTTTATCAACTATCCACATTACCCCATAATCATCTATAAAATATAAAGCATAGGATCTCGTAGGCATACCTTAAACTGGTAGTGTCCTAAGTATCGATCCTTTGCTTTGGTTGTTTCACTAAAAATATCCACCCATTTACATGCATTAAACGAAAGCACGCATAAAGAAACTACAAGCATGCATTCTTATATATGGATTAGTGGGTTAGACATCATAATAAAAAAATGTAAACAAAATCATGAAGATTGAAGACATTATTTGGCGGGATAAAAATACTTCTTTATATTAATATCACAAAAGTTGTTTAAAACATGAGACTGACACTACTCCTCGAACTTGGTCCCAAAAATTCTCCTCACCATGCACCAACTACTTCCACATGTTCTTGTCCTCTTCATTTTTCCCTAGGGAATGGGAAAGGATTTGCAATGGAGGACGAAGGCATTCTGGCTTAAACTCACAATGTGGTTGCAAAATATTGGGGAAACAGGGGAATATTTAAATGGGAAGAGTTTATATGCTCTCATGATTATTCTTTGGAATGGGACCCCAACACCTTCTTTTATAGGCCAAAAGAGATAGTAATGGTTGGGGTGACTCGCTATGGGTAGTCAAACGGTTAAGTAACGGCCTAGAAGCTCGTATAGATATTCAATTTTCTTTTTTCGTGATTTTTTTGTGAGTGTACACGAGCTGTAGTGGTGCAACAAGCATGTGTACATAGGAAGTAGTGGTGTAGGGTGTGTACACCTTCAAAACAATGGTTTTTAGAAGAGTTTTTCAGTGATGGCTTGGCAAAGATAGAAAGTAAGATGGCCTAATGCCAGGTATGCATGTGTGGTGCAGTTTAGGGTTATAACAGATGCCCCCTAATTTGTGAGGTCAAAAGAGCATGCGATGGCTAAAATACATTACAAATATTCACCAATATACAGAGTGAGGGATCCCAACGACCAGATTTCAGGAGGTGCCATCTGCAAAATAACAATTTGTTTATTAGAGGCGAGCATACCCATGCTCGGGATGAAATATAATCATGGATTCCAATCAAATACACTTCATATCCATGTCATATAACTATATAAAGTGTAGCTTTGATAAGTACACAACGGATATACATCTCAAAATCAAAAGATATACATGTATAGTATCCATCTTCAAGAAGCCAATGATGCTTGATGGCTGGAGATTAGGTCTTCAAAGCTCGAGCAACAACTTCAAAATATTCGAAACTCAGGTAGGAGTGTAATGTCAGTGTATGACTTCACTACCCAGAGGTCTTTGATGGTTCATCGAGAAAAGACAACAGGCTCTTGGTGATCAACTGGAGAGCTTCATTGATTTTGAGCAAGGACTTGATTGGACTTTCATGGTGGTTGGGCATGACGAGAAGAGACATACTACAGAAGGGTTGACTCAAGTTTAGTAAAACTTCCCTTGGATGAAAGCATGACAAAATATGAGACTTAGGCAGCATGGAATTGACATAAGTTCACGATGCAGGAGACAACACAAACTCTCCAAATGTTTGCAAGGGTGACCAAATGAAGGAGGACACAACTCTATGTAGCGAGAACAAATTCCTAATGTAATATTGAATCCTAGGGCTTGATGAACAAACAGAAGGATTTTCTTTGTCCAAGGATGATTCATTGTGTTGTCAACAAAAAGAAAATACTTTTCCCTTCCTCTTTTTGGGGTATATTTGATTTTTTTGTCTTTCTCAATAATTTTCGGAAGCTTGAAAAGGAATAAAAGAATGCTACGTTACAAAGGAGGATTGAGTGTCACAGACATACTAGTTCCAAGCACTAGGAACACACTCATGCTCAGAGAAAGGGGACATATGCAGGAAAAGGACACTCAGGAAAAATCCTCCATGGGTCAAGGTGTCAATACACAAAGGGAAAGTGTTATAAGGCTTGCGTATAAGGCGTGCTTCAGATGGTTCAGTTGAGAGCAACATGGAGTCGGAATTAGGACAAAGATGTAGAAATGAAAATTCGATTAATACGACACAATGATAACATCCTTCAATGTAATTTTAACGAGCCCAGAGAAGGTAAGATCAACGGTTTTTCATTTTTAGAGAGTCTGAAAAAGCATAAAAGGAAACTCCATGGGGGTACCTTTTTCGAAGGTAGTCTAGTAGGTTCAAAAAAGGGGTAAACTAGCACTGAAAAGACATCTATTCAAAACCATTTTAATGAGTGTGACAAAGACAAGATCACTCGATGATTTTTTCATATTTAAGGAGTTTAAAAAAAGATTAACTATGGACTCCATAAAGAATGTTCTTCTTGACCAGTTTAGCGAGTTTGAAGAAAGAAGGTCACTCGACCATCTTTTCAATTTTAGGGAGTCTGAAAAGAGCTTAAATATGGACTTTGTGGGGATTCTTTTTTTGTAAACTATGTGCTTAGCCAAAGGATTGATAGGACAAGACTTATCTCCAGTCATAGTCAAAGTGAATTCACCTGCTCCAACTCTTCTTAAATCTGGGAGGAAATAAGATCTATGATGGAGGTCATCTGAGGGTATGTCCGGACTAGTCATTGCCTCAATAATCACCTTGTCTGAGGGCAAGCCTAAGACGAAAGAATCAGTATCGGAGAGGGAACATTGAGCCCAACTAAGCTCAAGAAATGGATCTAACTCCTATGCAGGAGTCAAATTCAATGGGCTAAGTTTCCATGGTTTTTCCATTAAAAAACATTCGCCAATTTCCATTTTCTCTAAAACCTATTGGCTCAAATTACATAGAATAAAATAATTTTGCCTTAAAAATCACCAAAATTTTATAGAAACTGTATAAAATCCTTACAAATTTGAATATTTTTACAAAACTATCGCCAAACATTTTATATTTTTCATATTAAGGACTAGTAAGATTAGCCGAGGTTTCTACATTTTAATATAAATTTCCATCCTTAAAATCATCCCTGATGAGGGTCGGCAGAAGCTTGCTAGACTATAGATTACACAACTTCTACCATCGACAAAGGCATGGCCATGCCATGTTGCCCTGTCCCTTCCATCATAACTGATGGGAAAGGAAGAGTCCAAGGATCATCAAAGTAGGTCGTACGAAATGACGAGACTTGAAAGATTTCAACCTGAGGCTGGTCAGGGACAATCGATATGTAATGGATATTACCATTCAGAGGCGGGTAATCAAAAGTACCCATCAAAGGTGGGCACAGACCAACCCCTACATTGACAATGTCGAGCTAAGGTTTATCAATCATCGGGACCATGGATACTCCCGATGAAGGTTCAGGACAAGAGAAGGATAACTGATCAATGGACACGATTTGACCCTCATGTGGAAACAACAAGACCTAGAAAACTATCATGACCACTGCTTGCATAGCATAGGTCCAACTCCTTCTTAACAAGATATTGTAGTCGAGAGATGCATCAACCACTTCAACCTCGATGCACACGGTCTTCCCCCCTAACTACATGGGGAAAGAGGGGATGATACCTTGTGGTCGGAATGAATGACCATTTAAAGCGTTAAGAAGAGTAGGTGATAGAGACAAAA
>SNQJ01S0229486.1:0-13315 GCA_010110895.2 Picea sitchensis
CAACTACTTCCAACCACAATTCGAGATTCTTCATGTGCAAGAAGCCAAGCAGGCAGGGGAAGGGAACTGCGTGCAGATATTGCTGGTGCAGCTGCAGCTTATTCAACAAAAACTGAAAATGATCTACATGCTCGTAGGACAAGATTTATTTGTATGTCTACTCCTACATTAACTAACTGTTCTGCCTCTTATTAGGTGAAATCGTGCTTCCAATGAAGCCATGTAAGAAATTTATTTACAGGCAGCATGCTAGATCTGGACTTGAACAACAATAGAAGCCATATCATGCAGAAAAAGGGTTTGAACAGAGGATAAAGATAATCTTCTTCTGGCAGAAAAATTTTAAGATCTATACTGCTCATAGAATCTAAAAAGACAGCGAAAGGATCCTCAAAATCATAACATAATACCTCTTTGATTTGCTGCTGGCTGAGTTCATTGGTCTCTCTGTTGAATGTAGGCTGCGGGATCTCTGCTGGAAAAACATATAAGGCGGGCTGCTGATCTGGACCTTTTTGCTTCCCTTCCTGCAAATGTCTGCTGCAATCTGTCTTTTTCAGCAAGTCATTATGGAATGATTGATACGGGCCAGCTCGGTTCCTCGCCACCGTCAGTCTCTTCATAAGTGTTGTAATTTGCCTTTGTCTTCAAGTCGGAAAAGTGTAGAACGCCCATAACGTGTGCTGCAGATTCAATATATTAGGGATCATGATTCATGTGTTCTAACTGAAGGTTGGACAACCCCTGCAAATCACGAAGATATGGCAATGTCCTCTTCAAACTTTACCGATCTGAAAATGTCACTTGCTAATATGTCATTATGCTCAACCTCTTCAAACTTTTAGGAGGAACAATCTCCTCTTCATGACAACACCAGGAAAAAGAAGATCAGCTGAATAAATCTTCCCGTAATATGAATTGAAAGCCACATGGAAATCGTTCAGAGAATGAATACTAACAGGCGGAGGATTGACACCATTCATGGGCATTTCCTTCTAAAGAAAATTTGAGCAACTTGATTAAAACATCCTCGTGAACAAAGCCATGTTCAGACATGCATTCATGAAAAATTGAATAAGTGCTCACCGGGATGATCATACTTACTTCCTCTGAATCTGGGAGATAATCACCCCATTCATTTATAGTTGGCGCTGGATTAGGAAAACCAGCAATGCTAGAAAAATCTGACATACCTCTTAGTTAAGATCTTTTCCATTTCATACCCGATTAGATTACCGCCCTTTGAATTCGTCCTCATGGAGTCACCGGATAGATGATTACAACCTGATGGTGTCTATTCCATGTCTATCATCAAGAAATAGATTTGTTTGTCATTCTCCCAGGAAGATAAGCGAACTTCGCTCCACAACTGCTTGGCGCCATTTGTAGAAGACCCTCCTTATTTGTTGAAAGCATGTATCTTTGGCAATGGCATGCATCGAAGAGAGCCGATTTTAAGAACCTTTTAAGATTAGACACTTTCAGCGGTAGCGTAGGCTGATGAAGCGATCTCCTTAATTTTGTTAGTGGGCACTTTCCACGGCGCCTGTAAATATGAAAAGATGTTAGCCGTGGAAAGTAAAAATGACAATTTTGAAAACGAAGACTTTACAATCCAAATTTAAGTCAAACCAAAATCTAAAATTTCGCAGCTAAAAGACTCAACAATGAATTGAGGAAACCATCAATAGCCATTCTATCCTTGGTAAAACCCAATAAAATGATGTAAGTTGCTATTTTGGGAGTTAACGAGAATTGGATAAGATATTTAAGAATGGGATAAAATAAGAATCCCGAGAAAATAAAAGAATTAATGAAATGGATAGGGGTAATAAAGGAGTTAGGTGAGGAGGTAAATGGGGAGGAAGTCGGTGAAGGAGGAATAAGGGGAAAAAGAGTTGGGAGGGAGGGAGGAAGTTCTACGGGAGTTGGCCATGAGTTTGGAGAGCACTCGAGTATTGGATAGAGGGAGGAATTTTGTGTTTGTCATTGACACAGTGGACCGGAGTTGCTAGGAGTTTTGAACCGGGCTAGGGTATCCGTAGATATCCTGGGGCTGGGTCGTTTTCCTAGTTGGCGGGGTGGACAATAGTTTTGGGCAATTATTTTACTGTTTACTTGAGTTGGGTATTAGCGGTAGCGACAAGAAGGCGGTAACGCGAAATTAGCATCGGTGTTAAGGTACTCAATTCGAATCTAGAATTTATGCATTACTCATTGATAAATTTTAATTTTACTTGCGTAATTCTTCTTTTATGAATCTGGTATGATTTGTTGTACATTTGGTAGGATTTGTTAGAATTTTTAGATGTTAATTTACAAACCAGTCATTACATTTGGTATCGTAGCCACAGGTTCAAAATCACGGAACCAAAGGGCCACAAATAGAAGGTTTGGATTAGTAAATCCGCGCTTGACCTGCACATAAAAGATAAAACATTAATAAAAATAAATAAATGCAATATGAATTTACTGAAGTAAAATTTAACTAAGTGTTCACTCCACCATGGCTTCCACTCACAATCACAAACCACCTCTTGAAGCACGAACTATCTTAATTTTAGCTGCCCAAAAATTTACATAGAAGTAATTTAATTCAAAAGGGAAGCAATCTCATAATTTGTGCCTAAAAGTTTAAACTTTACATGGTGTTTTATGATTATGTTAATCCCTAATCCTACTTTCCTTTTAGTTGGATGGTTTATTTAAATATTTTAGATTTTCCAATTGCCTCCAGCTGTGGACACATTTTGCTTGATTTCCACACTGCTTTAGAATATATTCATGCATGCTATGCAAGGAATGTGGTTGTTGTGACTTAGTTTTAATACAATGATGATTTTTATTTCAAGATGAAGATATTCATGCATGCTATGCAAGGAATGTGGTTGTTGCTAAGTGGAATTACTAATACTTATTTTAGCTACACGTTTTAGTTGCAATAAAGTTTTACCCAAATTTATTCCTACGAATTCTGATTCTGGAACATAAGGTTTCTGGGCAAACACATGCCTATTGTATCCTAAGGCAAGAGTTAATCAAAATCAGTGAACATAAGGGCCTCCATATTATTTTCAGCTACATAATAACAGACAAAATTGAAATATGCTCACATTCTATTTGACGAATAACACACGGACCCTGTTACCATCTAAAAAAAAAATATATAAAGGAAAGAAACGAGGTTGGTCGGAATGATAGTTTTGAGGTTATACAAAATATTGCAGAAAATAATCAAGGCGACAATAACAATTATCTAGGTAATAAAGATTAGATTGCACATTCAATGTATGATAAACCTTACAAAATTTTGAGTATTAATTCGATGAATTCTTGCGTGAGGGGCACCGAAGATTTTTCTTGTTTCTCTATAGATATCAAATTTGGTGCACAATGTGTAAATTTTTTTTTATTTCATGGGGGACACCTAACACGAGGATAATAAAAATGAAATGATAATGATGGTAACATTATCTACTTACCTTGCTCATTTAAGAATTACACGTCTTGTACTTAGCAACAATCTCTTGAGGTCCTTATGGCATGTGAACTGTGTGATAACAGGGAGCAGCGGCCTTTTCGAAATCCACAGACAAAGTCACGCGTTTGAATCTGCTCGGATCACACACATGGGCTTATCTGAATCAAAACCGAAACCCATTGCTTCTCCTTGAACATAAACATGGTGTGCCCCTGCTTTGGTCCAATCCATAGCAGATGAAGACCCTTTCAATGAATACAGGCCAAAATTAACCTCATCGAGGGTTTCTGTCCTTCCAGGTTTCCATAGAAGAAGAATTCATATATTTAAAATTGCCTCATGGATTAATACCGAAATCCAATCCAAAAAAAATATGAATCAGGAAGCGGCTTGGTGTGGTGCATGATTACGAAACAGGTGTAATGGAAATGAATAGTACAGTCACCCACAACAACTTCCATACCGCTTGGTCTTGGCATGCAATCTCTGAATTCCTTCATTGGGCATGCATTGATATGAGCTTTCTGATAGCTTTGGAGCTTTCAGGAATCCAACAATTGTGTATGAGCCAAACCCTCCTCTTTGTAGATATCTAGTCAAATCGTTGCTAAAATCAATTCAAAATATTTTATTATTTTTTATGATGTCCATAGCAGAGACGTTGTATCCTTTGTTCCAATCACTGCTTCCACTTATATATGGATCATGGCCTCAAATCTGTGGACTATGGCTCCAAGCCCACGACCTTCTTTTCAATCTGTGATTGTAGAGGTCGGTCTGAATAGTGCGTTCTCCACCAAGTAAGCTCGAGATTCAATTGAACAGGGTACTTGTATCCTAATCCATTAACTCAGCCACAACAATTATTTACCACTACCACGCCCAACATCGAAACCACTGCTATCCCCCTTGTGGCCTGAAATAGGAGACAAACTGTACGCAGGCCGTGGCATCGTGTGAACTATGACCTCCAGCTCCAAAGTGCTTATTCGGAGCCAAACTGTGGTTGTTGTTTCATAGGACCCCGGCTCAATCTATGTTCTTAGTTCTGACATAGACATGGTAATTGTCATTCAATATTGATATAGAATAGCAAAGCAAAACTCTGCAAACATATTGCAAACTACATCATGATTCGACACTTTCCGACTCCCCGTACTGTATCTAACCGTCGAGGCCATGGAAGGTGTGTTGGCTTTGAAGGCATGGGGCACTGGGCTGTGTTCTAAGAACCGAGCTGTTGTAGGCAGACGTGCGACATGGTACAAATAGTACTACTTGAGAATAAGAGATATACTCGATCAAAGCCGTTACGGTTCAGCAATATTGCTGCAGATGGCTACAATGAAAAAATCAACAAAGAATCCCAATAATTTTAGATATATGTATATATGTACACCCATGAATGGAGAAAACTCCACAGGCATCTCATGACCCAGCTCACGAGCTTTGATATACGACGACTTCGAGGTTGAGAGAGACATTTTTCTTGCACCAAGCTTTGCTGAAGCTCCAGATAGGAGGCCATCCTACCACCGAGGGTGCTCTAGAGGGGGTTCCACTTTGGTTCGAACATGCTTTCGATCTCAACGAAGTTTGTATCTTCACCGAATAACAACCGGCGCGGTAATATCCATGCTAATGAGAATATTTAACTATAGATTGAGTGTTTGCAGTAGATTTAGCGGCCTCCCCAAATCTATTGTTCATTTTCTCGTCTGGAATATCGCTTAGCTCGACAACCTGCAACCCCGATGCCGTCGATCACGATCCATCCTATCAAAATCACCTCCAGCACTTTCACGAGGCAGCATGGGTGCCTTAGAGATCCGAGAAGAAGCCCGAGGGGGCACAATCTGGAGACAAAAGAGGGCACAACACGATATGCTCTTTGAAGTGTTACGAACCCTAGGTTTTTGAAACCTAAATTAAGCTCAAATCACGACGGACCAACGCCCGAGGAATTGCATACGAAGAGGAGTCTAGAAGGGATGAGCACGGAGAGACGCGTGGGCCTCATGCGAGGACCCACGATGCCCGATAAATTATAGTATTTGACGAGTAACTTATTTTATTATGCCGATTCATATAGTATTTGACGAGTAACCCATTTTTATTGTAATAGATTGGTATGGTATTTTGAGTAATTTATTTTATTTTATTTTGGTTGTTTAATTTTTCTCTTATTATTATTTTAATGGTAATAGAATTAATTGTTTAATTTTTTTATTTATTATTTTTTATTTATTTTAATTATAATTATTTAAAAAGGGGTTTAAAATAATTTTTTTATTTTTGTTTTTAGAATTTTAAATTAAATTAAGATAAATTAATTAAATTAGATTAAAGTTTAAATTAGTTAAAATTAAATTAAAGAGTAAAAATAATTAAAACTATTAAACTAATTAACTAGGATTAAGGATTAATTAACTAATTAGTTGAAGTTAAGTTAATTAACTAATTAGTTAGTTAAGGATTAAGTTAATTAGTTTAATAAGATATTGGTTAAGTTGAATAATATGGGGCTAAGAAATTTTTTTATGGAGTCAAGGTGAGGATTGAACCTCAAACCTCCTTCCATCGTGAAAGCTTTAACAATGTCCGCCCTACCAATTGCCGTAAGGTTGTTCTTTTTACAATTAATTTAACATTTAAATACTTTAACTGCCATAACCAAGACCACATGCCAAACTATCAAATGCGCCCGAGCGTAAATGGAGCCCACAAAGGGGCGTATGTGCTCAACGCGGCGTCTTAAGAACACTAGCGCCGAAAGGTACATAGCGGTGTATGCATATCGTGATAAATTAATAAACATAGGGCCGAGTCCACTAATCAAGTTGTAGCGTAAAAATTAAAGGGCTGGAGACTAAAACAAGCGGAAGGAGGCGACATACACTAGGAGAGTAACTTTGGGAAGTGGCGTGTAGGCGCCAAAGCTAAGCGTAGCTTCTGAGGAAAATGAACCAATAGTTATTTTTTGTAGGGGAGAAGAAACTAACGAAGCTTAGATGCTTAAACTAACCCTAACCTAGCCAATCCCCTAATATGGGTAATATTACGTTTACGGTTAAAGAGTAAAGAAAACTAAGCTAACCCATTTCTAAAGAAGAGTTTAGTAGCACCAATTTAAAACATCCTGGAACTCACCCTGAAAAATTTGGTGGATGCAGGTCAAGGCATAGAGGATGGTCAGGACTCTTGGGAGTCGAGGCAAGGGAGCATCATCACAAACACCGTCGACGCCACCACCACCATCGCCAGACTAGCCCTCATCCTGCGCTCGGTGGAAGCCATCAACAAGACTTTAAAGAGGCGACAGCAGAAGCCGAGGGGCGAAGTGGAACCTCCACTTGCTTTGGAATGGGTAATCCGAGCGTCAAAGGGATTGAGGGAGGACCTCCACCTGAAGACATCACGCGGTAGTTGCAAAAGATCAAACTTCCTGAATTTGCTGGAGGTCACGCGCCGGTGTGTGAGCATGGTTGGAAGGCATGACCGGTGTTTTTCCCTAAGGGACTACGCATCCAACTCAAAGGAAAATATCGCCATTTTGGTTAAGGGACAACACACCTTGAATTGGTGGGGCAACATGGAAAGACAACTGCACCTTACCCCAACCACGGTATCTTGGGAACTTTTGAGGAAAGTTCCCGAAGGAAATATCCGCGATTGTACTACGAGTAACAGCGGTAGGGGCATTTTGTGCCTTAGTATAGGGAAACAAAGCGGTAGAAGAATATGAGATTGGGTTTATGGAACTGGTCAAATAATGTGTAGGTATATGGATAGTGACCAACGACAGGGAAAGCTCTTCATCTATGGATTGAACCCTAGGATAAGAGCTATATTAGTGCGGATGTGGAAACCGTCTTGAATAGAGGAAGCTGTGGAAAATGCACATTATACGGAGGAAAACATGAAATTAACCGAATGTACGAGACCATACATTCCACATCGTCCTGGATTCGTGGGAAAGGACCCTAGGAATTTCTCTAGGGGAGGGAGCTCTAGGACACATCCTTATGGTAATAGATTTGCACCAAGGACAAAAGATGTAGGGATTTCAATGGCAACAAATACAACATCTCGTTCATCGCCCGACAGCAGGCGGATCCCGATGGTACAAGTATAGTCCGGGATCTGCCACTTGGGAAGACGCCGAGAGAACACTTTCACGATGAGATTATCCCTCACTATATTGACCACCTAGAGAACATGTTACTCGAAGGTGGCGTGTATCTTTCTCCTGCTTTGACTTAGACAGTCAGGATTACACGAGGCCTATATACTTCATTTTTCTAGTCCGCGGTGAAACTATTAAGTGATACACTTAAAACTTTAAAATTTATAACTTTTATGAATGTTTAAATGTTATTTGATGATGATGTATATGATGCGATCTACTACGTGCATGTGAATTTTACGAATGATTAAATATTATTGATGATGATGTGTGTAATACAGTAATCTATTATGTGAATGTAAACTTTACGAATGTTTAAATATTCATATTGATGATAATTCAATTTGCGACACATTGTGAGAATGTGAATTAAATGAATCATTTAAGCTCTTGTCGAGAATGATGTTGGATACGATGCAGTCTATTTTGGGAAAATGATGATATTGTGAATGGGTGATGAATTTGAGTTATGGTATATTATGAGATCTATTTCTAGTGGAAACTTTTGATGTTAACTTATGGTACGGGGATACCAAAGTGAAATGATGACGGTAATACAATTACATGATAATGCATAGAAATGTATGAGTTTGTATTCTGATTAATTTAGGGTTATGGGCTATAGAAATAGCCAAGGGATAATGATGATGAGAATTAATATCGGACCTTGGCCGAGAAGCATTATGGTATGAGTATTGTATATGGAAATTATATTGATTTGAGTGCATTTCTACCATGGTTAATACCTTGTTGGTACCCCAACAGCACCCAAAACCAAATAGCTTGATGAAAAAACCTTCAGCAACATGGTGCCCTTGTATATTCCATTGTAGGGTGTTGAACACAGTTCTGTTAGGAGGGTGGAGGCATTTCCCACATGTATCCTCCATTTGTAGGGTGGGCCATCATGGGGGTGGACCCTAGATACGTTAGGAGGGTGGAGGCATTTCCCACCATGTATCCCTCCAGAAACACGAAGTCCTGGGAGGCCGGTGCTGGTTCACGCTCCCAAGACATGTGATGAGGGCTGTCAGGTTGCACGCTAGGGAAGCTTGGTGGGATATAGAGACACTTCCACTTATGGGTTCTATTTGGAGTTAAATTAGGTATAGTAGCTCAAGATAGTCTAGAGAGAATGGTGGGAATGGATTTTGAAGTAGGTTAGGGAGGAAGGATAGGTAGAATAGTGGAGACTATATGGATATTTTTCTTGTGGTGGGATTTGATGAAAGAAAAATGTGTATATATGAATATTCATTATTATGTAACTAAACCAAAGTTGTTTAAAATAAAAATTGTAGAACCAGATAAAGTAATTAAAGAATTTATCAAGCAATTGATTGGTTTTGTTGTCTTTATAAAGACTAGCTATTTGGATTGGATGTATACATAAAATACTAGCGATGGCAGGTTTGATTATTAGTACATGCCACGAAAATTGTATGTACTAGCTACACATGCAATTTTGTACATCTACACTAGTATGTATGAGTTTTCTTGACTTACTTACTAATAGCAATGTGGGTTACTTGTTATGAATGTGTGAATCATGTTTCTTATCCTTTGTACCATAAGATACCTTAACTTCGGGCCGAAGTTTCTTGAGAAAGAGAGGTGTGTTTGTAACGACCCTTGATTATTAGTATAATTAATTTAATAATGGCAATCCTAAAAGATTAGCTAAACTATATTTATTTATTAAAATATTTTTTTTTTTTTTTTTTTTTTTTTTTTTTTTTTTTTTTTTTTTTTATTTCTTTACCTTTTTTAATTAATGAGTTAATTAATATGGTAAATAAATAAAGGTCGATAATAAAATATATTATTAATTTAAGTTCGTTCCCCAAAAAATGGAAACATATTAATGAATGGATAAGATATTTAAGAATGGGATAAAATAAGAATCCCGAGAAAATAAAAGAATTGATGGGAATGGATAAGGGTAATAAAATGGTTAGGTAGGAGGAGGTAAATGGGGAGAAGTGGTGGGAGGGATAAGGAAAGAGTTGGGAGGAGGGAGGATTCTATGGGAGTTGGCCATGAGTTTGGGAGAGCTCTGAGTATTGAACAGAGGGAGGAATTTTGTGTTTGGAATTGAGGCAGTGTGTGAGTTGCTAGAGGTTTTGGGCTTGGAGGGCGAGGACATCGTGGAAGATATCTGGAGCTAAGATAGATTTTCGGATTGGCGGGGGTGGACAATAGTTTTGGGCAATTATTTTTATGTGTTAGCAACATGACTGGACTGTGTAGCAAGTAGAAGGAGAGCAGCAGCAACAAGGCAGCTGACAACGGAAATTAGCATCGGTATTAAGGTACTCAATTCGAATTTATACATTACTCATTGATAAATTTTAATTTACTTGCGTAATTCTTCTTTTATGAATCTGGTAGGGATTGATGTACATTTGGTAGGATTTGGTAGAATTTTTAGATGTTAATTTACAAACCAGTCATTACACAGAACATTCTCGGATTGGAACATGAAGATGTTTACTCCCGTCTCTTGGTTCAAAATTTCAAAGGGAAAGTGAGAACTTGGTTTTGAGACTAGATCTTTGGATCTATACCATCATTTGGGCTTGGAGGGCCAGGATATCCGTAGATATCCTGGAGCTAGGTCGTTTTTCCTAGTTGGCAGGGTGGACAATAGTTTTGGGCAATTATTTTTCTGTGTTTGCAACAGGACTGGACTGTGTAGCAGGTAGCAGCAGGAAGGCAGCTGACAACGGAAATTAGCATCAGTGTTAAGGTACTCAATTCGAATTTATGCATTACTCATTGATAAATTTTAATTTTACTTGCGTAATTCTTCTTTTATGAATCTGGTAGGGATTGATGTACATTTGGTAGGATTTGGTAGAATTTTTAGATGTTAATTTACAAACCAGTCATTACAGACATTCCTGGATTGGAACATGAAGATGTTTACTCCCGTCTCTTGGTTCAAAATTTCAAAGGGAAAGTGAGAACCTGGTTTTGAGGCCTAGATGCTGGATCTATACCATCATAGGATGAACTTGAAAACACTTTTATCAGACAATGGGGTGAACGGAAAGACCATCTTTATTATCTGGCCGAATTTGGAGCTCTTCGAAAGAAAAACTCTAAATTGGTCCTCGAGTTTACACAACGGTTTAACAAATTATACAATAAGATCCCAACCGAGGTCAAGCCCTCACAACCTGCAACAAAAGTGACTTTTGCTGGAGCTTTTGACCCCAACTTCGCCCTATTATTAAGGGAGAGAATATCAATAGATCTTACCAAGATGTAAGATGATGCCCTCAAAATCAAATCTAATATGATGGCATCAGAAAAGATGAAAGCCAAATTCAATTCGGGAAACAAAGAAATCAAGAGATACAGGGATCAGGGAGAACCCTCTGGATCAGGAAGATATTCAGAGGACAAAATGGATGATATGGCTAGAATCATCAAAGAACTATCAAACAAAATATCGAGAAAGGAATTAGATCAAGCTAAGAAGGAACATTACCCTAGAAAGGATTTCATAAATAACCCTAACCCTCAAAACCACTAGAAGCAAATTAAGAATGAAGATCAAAAGATCCAAACTCCTTTTAAAAGTGAAAAATTTATAGGAGGACAAGACTTGGAAGGTTTTGAGGAGTTAGAAGAAGATATGAACAATCTTGGCGATGACTACCTACAACCTTACATAACAAGACACGATTATGAAAAGTCCTTGACTACAGAGTATGGGACCAAGAGTAGCAAGAAGGGAAGTGTTTCAGAAGATTTGACCTATCATGGAATAGCGGATGGGCTAATGGCTGAACTTCACTAGAAATACAACCTGAGACCTAGAAACTGGGTTTCCACAACCGTTCCAGTTAAAAAAATACTCCCGAGGTTTGAAATTGATGAACCAGTTTCAAAAAGCACCGAGAAACAGATTGAAGGGACTAAGGCCGCTAACATCCATTTTACTAAAACAAAAGCAGAGGAAACGCCACCCTTGAGCATGAAAAAATAGATACCCCTGTTACCAAAACAAAGGCCCCTCAGCCAAGGAAAACTGAAAAGAAAGGGTCGGAGGTTCAAAACATGGAAATCGATAAAACCATTGGAAGTTTCAACCTATAAAATGAAATCAATAAGATCAAAATTCCTATTCCTCTTGTAGAATTGGCTAGAAACCGGATATACCGAAAAACAATTGCTAAAATGATTATTTTTTCTGAAAATGAAAGTCAGGCCGATGTTATAAACTTAGAGGATGAAAAACCTAACATAATTTTTGCCCCACACTTTGAAGGTGCCAAAGACACTATTGCCCCTTTCTATATTACTTTGACCGTTATTGACCATCTGCTCCATAACTACATGTTAGATTCTGAGGCATCTCACAATGTGATGCCTAAAGAAATCATGGATAGACAGACTTGAAATCACCAGACCCTATGGAGATTTATATTCTTTTGATTCGAGAAAAGTCAAGTGTATAGGTATGATAAAAGACTTAGTTGTAAACCTTGCACAAGTACCTTCAAAAAATGTTTTAATGGATGTAGTTATCGCAGATATACCCCCAAAATATGGCATGCTCTTGTCCCAATCTTGGGGTTCCAAACTTGGAGGTTCCCTTCAACTTGATATGACGTATGCAACAATTCTAGTTTTTGGGGGGCAGTTCATGTGGTTGTACAAGGAGACCAGGTTAGCATTTATGGTTGGTGATCCTCTTAGCCCAAACAATTATCCTGTATATATTGCTAATCAAGATTTAGGTAATTGTATATTATCTATTGATGATGATGTGGATGTTGTAAAATTCCTGCAGAAACCCCAATAGATCTAGAATTCTAGTTAAATTGAACACATGCAATTTGCTGATATTCCAGAGACAAGAGAAAGTTTTTGCTCCATAAATCAGAGAATTATATTAATAAAAAATGAATATACATGAGAAACCATCCTAAAAAAGAACAGAGGAGGTGAATATATAGAATTTCCAACATAGAAATTCTAGTAAAAAAAAGCTAGAAATAGCTAAAATAGGTGTCATAAGCTAAGGGAGACCACATAGTTCGACCTAGACCACTAAAGATACATTCTACACACTCATTAATTTCCACAAGAGTCAAGTGATGCGCATTAGCTCACTTAAGCTCACTTAAGCTCACTTAACTGACAAGAGAAGCAGTTCCAACTCACTTAACTGACCCAAAATAGTAGTTACTAATAATAGTAACGTCAAAAATCATTAATTAAGGAATAAATATCTCACTCAAAGAGGAGGTGTGAATTCCCCAATAATAGATGAGTTTTTTCATGGGGGAGTTGGAATAAATCATGAATAAATCGAGAAAATCAAGAATAAATCGAGAAAATCAAGAACCGGGAGTTGAGTCTTGATCTAAAATTAACAATTTTCCCTAAAATCTAGGGATGAGGCACCCTTCTTCTCTATGTTGCCAAATTAGGTGAAATAAAGTGTAAATGAATGTATTAACCAATATCTAGGAGTCCAAGCTAGGTATAAACTAATGTAAGTTAGGGTTATTCTCCAACACCCCCCCTTAAGCCTAACTGTAATGACAAAAAAATTCGAGTCCCGACAACTTGGCCATTTTAGGTACTCATTACATAAAATAAATCCTCATTAAAAGAGGAAAGAGGGAAAA
>SNQJ01S0229487.1:0-13243 GCA_010110895.2 Picea sitchensis
GCCCAAAAGATATCCTTTTACTCAAAACTACCCTCACCCTTCATTCTTTCACCATTTACCCACTCATCGCACTAGAGAATTTACCCTGTTTTCCTCTCCGTTACAGTCAGTCGCCCACATCTATAGTTGTCCCCGCTAACTTTTGTTTTATTTCCAGGTATTGATTACAGTAATGGCGCCAAAGTCAAAACGAACAGAAGCTGAGGTGAATCCATTCCTTCCGCCTCCTACCGACCTCGACAAGATTCCTCTGGCCAACAAAGACTACTTAATCGCAAAAAAAAAATGTGATTTTGACTTCGCAGACCTACAATCATGTCTTAAAGAAGTCTTCCTAGACCAGAGTGATGAAATTGGACATTGGGAGTCCAACCTACCCTTGTATATTTTCCCCCAGATTCACCACTTCCCATAATTTTCCCTCAAGTGCCAAGCCCACTATATCCGCGAGCAAAGAGCCATCGAGTCCTCGTCCAGGGAAATTCTTTTCCTCATCACGCCAGAAACCATCGACCAAAGGATGTAAATATCTCGAGCCGACTCCACCTCACCTTTTAACCTCGAAATCATCACAGAGCTATACTAGAAACTATCATTTCCTCAAAGAGAACATATTTTTGATATTTTTCTTCCACAATCCACTTAGCTCCCCACTCCAAACCCCCCTTATCCTTCCTCCCTATTCTCAATAAAAGGAAACTAGGTCATCACTTCGCTATGCACCTTGCTCGGTTATTTTTTAGATCAATGGGTAGATGAACCCAGTTTGGGATTTCTGTCTATTTTCTCCACTGATGAGAAACCCACTACACAGTTCGACTTCAACACATTCTTGGCGGACAACATTCATGAGCAATTCATAAATTTCGCCACAGAAGGCATGTTCCGGTATTCTTCAATACTGGCATACATGTTTGTTTTCTTCCAAGCGGACAAATTTGATTTTTCTATGCAGAAGATGGATGAAGATGGTAGACCCCAGGCAGTAACAACATGGACTTCTTTTCTCAGACATAACTCCACAGAATTCAGTTTAAAGGAATTCATCGAGCAGTTCTACCACCCAGTGGTGAGTATGCTCAGCGACAGACCCGAACCCAGAATTAATGACGAAGTTCAGAGGATCCTACATCTCTCGAACCA
The DNA here is from genome assembly GCA_010110895.2 of Picea sitchensis. Taxonomy (NCBI): domain Eukaryota; kingdom Viridiplantae; phylum Streptophyta; class Pinopsida; order Pinales; family Pinaceae; genus Picea; species Picea sitchensis. The sequence goes on from SNQJ01S0229487.1 coordinate 1,144, forward strand.
TACAAAGATTGGTGATTGGTACCTGTACCAAAATCACACTGAGATCAGAGTCTATGGGTGCGAGTTGGCCTATTATATAAACTACCCAAGTACTTACCTGTCATAATTTTTTCCTTGGAATACATAAGGCAGATGATAAACTCGGATGATATACATTTTGTGTCTTTGAAGAAGAAGCAACAGCTCAGAATCAAAGGGCAGATTGGGTCTTTCATCTGCAACAGTCGAGGCGTTGGGAAGAAGCAGACAGACTGCTAAGGGAAATGAAATTCTTTGTTAGTTTCACATGGCACTATGATCCGTGCGGGATAATTTCTGAGATGAGGATAAAAAACAAGAATATCCCATATGTTCACATATCTAGGCCTGAGGTAGAAAAATTTTCCAACCAGATAGAATGGGAGCCAAATACTTTGGTTGAGACAGAACAACAGGACCTCCCAGTCACTGTATCACAGATGACCACACCACAGGATCCAAAGGAGAAAAGTCCTAGGCAGGATCTGTCACCTCCTGTCACTGAGGTATCATCTGAAGAATTTTGACTACATACCAAGAGGCCAAAAGCCAGTCCGACTCCTGACCCGACTAGAGATTCCATCCACTACAATGATGGAGGTTGATTGGTTCCTCCTAAGTACAAGAAACAAGCAAATCATAACCTCAGTATTTCCAAAGAAGCCTACAGATACTCCACCAGTCAACCAGCCAGGCAAGACAGGACCGAAGCTAAGTATCTTTGAGAAATACGATTTGATCAAGAAAAAGAATTAGACTCTAACTAGCAGCACATACGCCCAGTTCTGGAAGAAGACGTCGACTGGACTCCTTCGACATTCGACACTGAGAATGACAGAATGCACATGGAATTTCTCCAAGCATAGGTGCCATACCCAAAGGTAATCACCAATTACAAGAGGGCAACTTTTGAATTCTAGACAAAGGACGTGCATCCAGCTGATCAAATGGATCTGCACAGGCAGACTGGAGAAATTTTTTTCTCCACATTGGCACATGCTTCCACTACTTCCTCCAGGTTACAAGTGTCTCTGAATAACGTCCAGACACAGTTGAAGTTGGAGAAAATATCATCCTTTGCCAAGGATAACAGGATTAAGACATTGGAGGAACTGGTCCTCAAGATTGGGTATGATCCCTCGAATGTGAAAGTAGTCAAGGAGATGATCAAGAAGAAAAATGCTGACATAACGTCTTTGAGGAAACAATTGAAGTTGTGACCAATAGTAGACTTGCAGGCAAAGGAAATAGCGGAGATAGAAGGAGAAAAAGATGAGATGCTTAGGTTGATCATGGAGCAGAATGCACAATTGAAGGTAATGGAAGCTGAAATGGATAAGCTAGTGAAAGAGAAAGAACATTCAAAACCCATGGAAGTCATTCCATTGAGTGCAGTTCCACTCTTAGGAGCGAGCACAACGTCACTAGTAGAAATTCCATCGACAAATCCACTGACGTCTCTGGAAAAGAAGGTTGAATTGGCTAAATCTATGGAAGAGATGAATATGTAGGAGACAGAGATTAGCATGCTCAAAAAGGAGATTGAGAACCTTCAAGAACTCAAATTTTCTTACCAAACCAGCTACTCCAAGGAAAAACAAGTGTCAGACCAACTCAAACAAGAGTTACAACAACTTCAGAAGCAAACAATGGCAGGCAAAACACTGGCCGAAGTCAAAGAAAGTTTATGTATAGAGATCACAAAGTCTATGAATGAAATATGGCCAATGATACAGATTATGTTTGAGAAAAATGAATTGGTATAGAGAATTAAACAAGCCATCGAGAAGATTAGATCAGAACTGGGAGAGATGCCCACAAAGGCTAATGAAATCATCAAATTCTTGAATTCTAAAATCAGAGAGGAGCTGGAAGAGATGAGAATTGAGGATAGAATGGAGACCATCCTTGAGGTCAAGAGAGTCTTGACCAAGAGAGGACTGATGCTACAGCTGGAAGAAAAGGTTCAGGATATGGACCTAGGGGTACAAAGGTTTTTCATCAAGATTGAATATCTACAGAAGAAAGGTCTTCCTGGTTTGAAGGTGATAAATGACAAATTGATGACGCTCACTGATTACAAAAAGAGACTAGCCGATGTGGCTAAGGATAGCTCAAAATTTTCAGGAATTCAAGGTAGTATCACTGGAAAGGCATTCCTAGACGCGCTACAGTTGGACATCAGCATACAGCATGAGATCTGGTACATCTTCATCATCAAGCCTACTTTTTCCAAGTACACAGAGATGGATGAAGTCTACCGAAGGTTACTCAAAGTCAGCGTTCACAGTCATCTTCAATGGGAAGAGCTTTGCAACCTGATCGAGTAGTTGATGAGCTATCCCAGCCTAGTCAGCTATCGAGTAAGACGAGGTCGTGCAAAGGCCTCACCAACGGTTCACCTAGAAAACAACATCAAGTTTCGACACATCATCAAACAGTTTCCTATATTTTTGTAATTTGTTAAGTTAGTTAAGCTAAAAATAGATTTACCACGTCCTGATCTTTAATGACAGGATCGTTTGTAATTTTGGGTTATAAATACTTCACTTTTTGAAGTATTGAGGGTTGATATTTATGCCCTGAGAGCTACCAGACTGTAATATTTTCAAGAGATCTTCCATTAATACAAAGAGGCATTTTCACAGGATTCTTGCGTGTACTCATTGGTGATGTTTTACATTCTAAGTTAAATGTTATTCTCGCTTACTTATCACACTGTTTTCTAAATCTAATCTTTGAAAGTAATGAGCGTTGCAGGATTTATCTTTGTATACCCTGTTTCTGACTTTAAATATTTTGGTGTTGTATCTTCTGATTTTACAATAAAGAAATTCTTAACTGCTTCCTTGTTGTAATTGACATTCTCGCCTTTTCTGCTATTCCTCATTTATGCTGTTAAAAGAATCCAACGATTGCATTATCTCTCCCTATGAAAGGTTTCTTTGTTTTCTAGTTTAGATTTTATTTCATGATATAGACCCCATAGCCCAATGGATGTGTAAATCTCTCTCAGCCAACCCAACTAAAACTGCAACAAACAAAACCAACATATTTTATTTACCTAGCCTAATATTTTAAATTTGAAACATATCTAAATCATACAGAGAGATCCCTCTCTGAAACTAGTAGGGCTAGATCCCATCTTCGAAGTGGTTGGATAAAGTTACCTCCCGTAGATTTCTTCTTTTTTGACAACCTCTAGGAAATTTACAGAGCGTTAACAGGTTTCGGGCCTATCTGTTGGTCGAGAAAGAAGCAACTTGCCATTGCTCTATCTTCAGCCGAGGTAGAGTACAGAGGGGTAGTTAACATAAACATTCAGGCTATGTGGCTACAACATTTTCTCACTGAGTTGGGAATTCAGTTTCATCGGTCGATCGTCATCTGGTGTGACAACCAGAGCACTCTAAAGTTCTGTAGAGATCCATTTAAGAGGCAGTGGATGAACCACATCAAGATCCACATGCACTACATATGGGACTTAGTACACGAGGGGATCATCAACTTACAGTTATGTCCTTTAGCAAAACAGACGATAGATATTTTCACCAAGACCTTCACTGAGCAGAAATTTCATTCTATGTGAGGTCGTCTTGGAGTGAAGGACATAGTTGCCTAGAAACTGTAGTTCTTATTTTCACATACATTGTACCTTGAAGGGGTGGATTTCCCATGATGTGTTTCCTCTTTCCTCACTTTATTTTCAGTGTATCTTTTGTACTTGGGTACCTAACATGGCCTCATTGCTGGGACCCAATCTTTATTTTCACCATAGTGATGTTCAGGGGGGGGTTGGAGTTACTTCACACACACCTAGGATTTCTTTTTCCTAAGGTTTTTATTTGTTTATTAGTCAAAATTATTCATTATACAGTCTCGTATATTTTAGGAGAGAATATTACACCTAGAGAATATTATCTTTCAGTTCACACTTCAGTTTGACTAGTTGAGTTGAGTTTAGATGTTGCATTGGGATCATCACCATGCAACATTGGGATCATTACCATGATAATTCGAGATTTCCTTGGTATCATCACCAAAGTGGTGCATTAACCTTGATTCCTTGAGTTAACTCCTCACTACTTTCTGTTCAGTCAGTTAACTGAAGACTAGTTGACTAGTTAACTCAACTAGGTGGAAGTTCACTCCCGTAACTACCTGAGAGACTAGAATAGGTGGTAGTTCGCTCCCGTAACTGCTAGTGTGTGTCCATATCACTCTAGAGCACCACTATGGTGACTTGGTTCACCTCAATTCGAACTCATTGAGTTATATAGAGTATATCATGTGTAAATTATTCATTATTCACAACGGTTAATGAGAATTCTTTCCATTCTTTCTCTTTTTCTTCTTCTTCTTTTTCCAATTCTCTCTACAAATGTGTGTATCATTGTTTAGCTAGATATATTTTGTGCAATTTAACACATTTACAACCATCAAGGAAAAATATGTGTGGAAGACAACCTTCAAAACAAGGTAAGGTTTGTACGAGTGGTTAGTGATGCCTTTCTCTTTATGTAATGCACCTGCAACTTTCATGATATTGATGAATTTTGTGGTACAACTATTTATTGAATACTTTGTAATAGTGTACTTGGATGACATAGTAATCCTCAATATTAACTGTCAATATCACATCTCAGATATAATGTAGGTATTAGACAAATTGAAGAAGACTCGGTTGATTGAAAATTTGAAGAAATGTGAGTTTGGGAAGGAGTCCCTAATCTATCTTGGACACATGATCGATGGAGGAGAGATAATATTGGATCCAATCAATATTGTATCCATAACACAATGGCCTATTCCCTCCATATTCAAATATTTCAAGTGTTTTATTATATTATCTCAATACTTGAAGAAGTTCATCTCACACTTTTGATTAGTAGTAGCACCATTGCATGCCATGACTGCCAAGGGAATCTTTTTTTGTTGGTGCAAGTTACAATAATGAAAATTTGAAGAACTAAAGAGGAACATGAGTAATTTTTTTATCTTATCCATGCCCAACTTACAATGTCCATTTAAAAAAAAAAATGGTTGGAAGTGGCTATGCATTAGGGACAATTCTTATGTAAGGAGGAAGATGTGTATGTGACCATTCAGAGTTGTTTCATAGCATGAAACTTGAGTACTCCACGTATGATAAATATGTATTCTCTATTGTGAAAGTAGTGAAGAAGTGGAAACATTACCTCTTGGGAAAATAGGTCATCATACACATCACTCTTCAACCCCTTTAGTACCTACAAATTCGAAGTAAGAGGAAAATATTAAGGCATCACAAGTGGTTGGGATTCTTGAAACAATTCCACCTACTAATCAAGTACAAGAAAGGAGATACACACAAGTTAGCATACATGATTTCATGATCCCCACTAAAGAATATTTAAACTATTAGTGTGACAATGTGCCTTGTGCCTTTCATTCATTATCTTTTGAGTGAATATTATTAGGAAGATAAATATTTCAAAGGCATATATTAGTATCTCACATTTCTAAGATTGTTGGGAATTTTTTCATATCAAATACGCTAGAAAATTTACATAGGTATGTGTATAGGCCAAATATGCAGTAGTAGGTAGTCATATTTGTGAGGGGTTTCATTCTTTGTAGCACTAGTAAGGAAAGTAACAAAAAAGATTGGGTTGTACATGTCTTTGGTACCAAGCAGGATTTTGAAGAACATAACCATGGACTTTGTTTGAGGTTTTCGCATGTCTCAGGGAGGTTATGATTACTTAATTTTCATGGTAGGCTACTTCAGGAAGATGTGCGGGCTCATTTTGCATAATATGACAATCACAAGATGAGAAGAAATAGAGTTATTCTTCAATCATGTTTGGATACATTTTGGTTTTCTAAGCTCCATCATATTTTATCAACATAGTAGGTTATTGGGTAGACTATGGAAAGTGATTTTAGAAAGAATGGATACCAAGGTAATGTATTCAATGACATTTCATCCCATGGCCAATAAAAAACTAGAATTTGTCAGTTGGGCATTGATAAAATTGTTGATAACGTACAATAGAAAAAAATCCAAAGACATGGGAAAAAAGGTTGGCATACATCTTGCACTTATAAATCTCTCATATTTTGACAGTATGTATTGATAGAAAAAGGACAAAGAACAACTACAAAGAAATGAGAAGAAGGCAGGAACATTTTCAAAAAGGATCTAGTAGATACAATTGAAGGTACATGAGTAGCTTGAGAGAAGCTAGTAGTATTATAAATCCAAATATGAATAGGATAGAGAAGATAATAAGTTTTGTGTTCAAGATAAGGTGTTACTTTACCTCTAAAAGGACAACCTACAAGGATAAATGAAGAAACTCAAGCCCCTCATATACAAACCTTTTTATATCATTGGATAAGTGAATAATTATTCCCTCAAATTGAGAATTCCTCCTTACAAGTATATTAGTTTAGTAGTGAACGAAAAATTTATGAATCTATTTGATGCCTCCATTCTCAATGGAAAAGAGGATCATTATGTTCTCCCAAATTTAAAGGAATTCACACCACACACTCTTGCGAATTTGAAGAAGGATACAATCCCATATAGGAAGGAATGGGTAACTTGCAAAGGATGGTGATAGATCTCGAATATTCTCCTCAAAGGGAAGACTCGAATAAATAAAAATTGGTATGAGAGGAACCAAATTGAAATCATTTTCCCTCACCTATCCTTGGAATATTTTGGGGACAAAAATCCTCCCAATAGGGAGGTGTGATCTGAATTGGATCTTAAATAAACATGATTTTTATTGGATTAAGTTCAATGAGGATCAACAAAATCAAGTTTCAATAGTATGGATGAGATAGGATATAGGGTCAATAATGTGAAGGGCCCCATACCCTTTTGAATACTTTATGCAACTTCCTTAACAGTGTATTCTTAATGTAAGTATGTGAAAAGATCAATGAAGAAAATAAAGATAATAAAAAGAGAGAGAGAAAATGGAATGTGTGTATTAAAAAAATAAAACATGATAAACTATTCCTCAAAGTGATTATGGAGAAAGGAAAAAAGAGGATAATCCAATGCTAAAATTGTGGGAAACTAAGGCGTTGGGGGTGTGTGGCCTTCCAAATGAACTATTCTCCAATTTATTCATGCACCACAAAGGAATAGGGGTTATTTAGCTGCCCAAATTCCCATGTAAGGATGGAGAATTTACTAGAGAGATAGAAGATATTGTAACCTACACATTTTCCAATAAATAAACAAGCCAATTGAATATTGATTATCGCACATGGGTTTCTAGGGTAAATATTATGTTAATGGTGTGATGAATTTCTTCATGTTATATTTTAAATTTTGTATATGAGTTGTGGGTTATTACTCTATATTTGAATTGTTGTTTGAGATCATCTAAATGGTGTGAGAATCCATTCCCAATTGTAGTTATGTTGTTTTCCTTCTTGTTTTCATACTCCATTAGCAAAAGAGAAGAATAAGAGCATCCTAAGGTCAAGTTTAGTCAAACAGAGAAAATAATTTCCATGCTAAAAAATAAAGTAACACAACTATTGGTAATAAAAATTAAGGAATCAAACCTAGAAAAAAAAAAGAAATGAGAACATGAGGCTAAACTAGATGATTCCAAGAAAAAGGAGAGGGAACCAAAGTCAAAGCTTGAGACAAAGATAGATATGGGGAATGAAACCATAGAATAATGTTCCATATGGATATAAAGGTAGAAATCAAGCTATGTGTAGGAGAGGTCCATGCCATCAAACTAATCTAGTGGCTATAATAGATTTCAACATACACAAAGTCACTGATAAATATAGGATTCCATTTGTCTAGTTGAAGTTGTAAGGCCATGCTTTGGCATTGTGGGAGAGTGGGAAGAGTGATAGAAAATGAACCACTAATGAAATATTGGGAAGTTTTCAAGGACATGAAAAAAAATATTTGTTCTACACATTTGTCTATTATAAGAACCAACAGATTGTGTGGAATTACTTTAGGAAAAGGTTGGGGAAATCAATGGAAGAGTTCACAATAGATTTCAAGAAGATAGCAATTCAACTAAGTGTCTCTCTCAAAAGAAAAAAATATGTTTATCAAGTACTTCGGAACATGGATTCCTTAGATTCAGTGGAAATTAATGTTATTCAAGCCTAAGACAGCTGATGAAGTAAGTGTCCAAGTGTGCCTTCAAGGAGATAGGTGGAAGCCATAGTTTGGAACACATAAGGAAATAAAACCAAGAGAATGACAAATAAAAGGAAAGAACATGACGAAGTAAAATGAGAATAAGATTATGGAAATGAAACAAGAATCAATGTTTTCTATTAATTAACGTGAGGCATGTAATAAAAAAGGATACATTGAGGAAACCTAATAGAAATTACATATTGAGAAGTGCACCAACCATTTCTGAAAGATGAAGAAGAATAAATCCTTGATAATATTAGATGTTGAGGAGAGGGTGGAAAAATACTTCAAACTTGGAAGTAAATATCATTTACATTACTCTTTAAAAGGAAGTAGCACTGGTTTGTTGTAGTCGCAAGGAAGAGAAGGAGATGACAATTATTTTTCATCAATATCCACACAAGATAGAGCAAGGTAGATTTCCTGTTTGATACTAGTTTCCAATCGAAATTGATCTTTACATACCTGGTTGAAAATCTTGGCCTAGATACTCATGACCATTTGTAGACATACCCCCTAGGTTGGGTAAGAGAACATGTAGATTTGAGCGTAAACAAATAAACTAGATTCAAGTTTTTTATTAACCGAAACTTCATGGATGGAGTGGTCAAAAATTTAGTTCCTTTGGGCATGTGTTATGTGATCTTGTGAAGCCCATACTTGTATGTGAAAGATTCCTTATTGAGGAGAAGAGAAAACCAATATAATATTGTTAAAGATGGGAAATAATTTTTCATAAATGCACACAAGTATAAAGAAAACATATCTTTGATCAGTGCTCATCGGGTAATGAGAAACATTGGTAGAACAAATAAATTTGTCATGCTATTTTTTAGAGAAGGAAAGAAGAAAAGATAAGGGAGTGAACTGTAGATGAAGGAATCCTTGAAAGGATGTAGTTTCAAGAAATCCTAATAGCAACAAAAATTAATTGAATGTTGCACGAAGGTGTTCTAAGAACCTCAATGGCCACCACCTAAGTGACAGATTAATCATGAGATTCAATTGTTGCTAGAATCACCAGTTCCAAACAATGGGCTATATAGGTAGTTCATCATAGAAGTATATGAAGTGAATAAATATTTGAAATATATGTTCAAGTAAGGAATCATTAGGCCCAATACATCATCATTTCGCTCACCCATCATCATGGTGTCAAATACATATGGAATCTATATAATGTGCATTGATTATTGTGCCTAAACAAAGTCACCATCAATAATATATATCCTCTGCCAAGGATTCCTAACTTGTTGTATGGAATGAAATAAGCTAGGTTCTTCACCAAAATGGACCTCAAATAAGGTCACGACTCACCATGAAGTAAGAATCAAATTGAAAGACATGTGAAAGATATCATTCAAGGAAAGGAAAGGTTTTTGTGAGTGGTTAGTGATGTATTTTGATTTATGTAATGAACCTACGTCTTTCATGAGATTATCATTGATGTCATATGTCCATATATTGACTAATTTGTAATATTGTACCTGAATGACATACTAATTTTCAATAATACTTGGAAAAAAAACATCTCACATGTGATGCAAGTATTAGAACCATTGAATAAGAATCAAATGATTGAAAATTTGAAGACATGTAAGTTCATGAAGGATTTTGTGGTCTATCTTGGACAGATGATTGGTGGAGGATGTTAGGACCCTACAATGCACCTTTTTACTCACACTTTTTTCTACCTTTACACCCTTGTTTCACTCACATTTAAACTCACATTATCACCTTACCCTATCTTTCCAAAGGTATACAACGTCTCTTCTCTTTACTATATGTTTAATCTCTTTTTCATATAATTTTACATTACTCTCGTACTTAACCATTGATCAGAAATGTATAAGTGCTGAAATAGTTCGAACTACAGATTAGCATTGAGGCCTGTTGCTGAAACAATTAAAGCACGCAAACCCTGTGGCTGAAACAATCTGTGGACTACGATGTTGAAACAACAACTCACACAGAAGAAGTTGTTACACTCTTCGTGGTCTACGATGCTGAAACAACAACTCACACGGAAGAAGTGATTACACTCTCTRTGGTCTACGATGTTGAAACAACAACTCACACAGAAGAAGTTGTTACACCCTCCGTGGTCTACGATGYTGAAACAACAACACAAAGTTGTTACATTGACCACGACAGCCGCACCTTGAGCCAGAATTAACCATCATTGCCGCGTGCCCACGTGCTGAAACAGACAGAACGCAAATCTCGTTGTTGAAACAGCCCGCGATTTGCGATGCTGAAACAGCATACAACAACAGTAACCAGAAGAAAAATAAAGAAGTTGTTACTCCAGCTGAAACAACAACACCCCACTCAACACCCTTTCAACTATTGTAATAGCATTCTATTACGGGAGGCTAGGATGTCCTATCCCAGTATAGAGATTCGATCTAACTAAGAATAGGACTCAGATGTACACATGTAACTGGATGATCAAATTGTATCGAGGGGAATCTCCTCTTTAAATAAGAGGAAATCATCATTAGAGAGGATCTTCTTTTTGGCTAAGAAAGGATTTACATAGAAGGGCGTGTTTTACTTCAGATTATAATATGATACAGTTGATACATGAATAAAATATTGTTCTGAGCATTTCTCTCTAGTTCCTTTCGTTTCAGGGGAATCTTGTGAGAAGGGAGGGCCCACCTTCTTCACAAGATTCACGCATTAGCTTTGTAGGGTGTTAGTGTTATTTCTGTTCATGCCTTGATTAAATTTTGTTTTACTGAAACACTACTTTACTTAACTCTTCTTTACTGATTGTTACATTGTTTTCATGCGATTCATGCTTGGGTAATTGTTAATCATTCTAGTTAGCAATCCTGTTTGGTGAATTTATGAAGGAGTGATAATCAGGGACAGGTGTTGAAGATTCCTTCTTGGGGAATAGGGTCCTATTCTCTGTTAAGAGATAGTTAGCCTTCAGTGTGTGTCAATTATTTCAATTAGTAATGATTTCATGAAAGTGTGCTAATCGGAAACAGGTGTTGAAGATTCCTGCTTGGGGAATAGGGTCCTGTTCTCTATTAAGAGTTAGTTAGCCTTCAGTGTGTGTCAATCATTTCGATTAGTAATGAGTTTATGAAAGTGTGATGATCGGAGACAGATGTTGAAGATTCTTGCTTGGGGAATAGGGTCCTTTTCTCTGGTTACAGAATAGTTGGTCTTTCCTTTTGCAGTGTCCTGAAAGATTTCTTTTCCAGGTTGTTATTTTTTTCATGTAATCCAGGATTATTTGGACAATTATTTCTTTAAACATTGAACTCTGCAATAGGTAGATTTCTTTCCTGTAATTCAAGTTAGAACTTCAGTTTGTTCAAGTCAAAGTGTGATTAATATGTGTTTACTACAACTCTAGGTTGCTTTTGAGATTGAGCATATATAGTGTGTGATTACCTTTGAAATAAACAGACTTCCCTAGGTTGACAATTTATGTAGCACTTGATTGTTTAGTTAAATAAGAAATTATAGTGACCAACATTTTGGCGTTGTTGCCAGGGAATGTAATTATAGATTTCAAAAGCACTTATGATTTTCCAGATACAAAAATTGCATGAGAGGACGCGGAGACCCCAAATACACTGACCCTATAGGTGGAAGGGGTAGAGGAAGAGGAGGAAGAAAGACTTATATTGACGAGATTATATCAAAGTCCGAATTTGCTTCTCAACGAACAAACTCTCGGAAACCAAAATCCCAACCTTCATTTCAAGAAAACTTTGAAACGGGGAAAGAAGTTTGGAGTCCTGAGACAGTCTAGAAACCAATAGGAAACATTGAGGACAGAGCAAGTGCAGCAGGGGAGCAGACAGAAGAAAACATGGATGAGTACAATGAAGAATTGCATCATGAAGAACAGGCAGGTCCTGAAGGAGAGGTAAATTATGA
>SNQJ01S0229487.1:17605-27608 GCA_010110895.2 Picea sitchensis
TCCAGGTTGTTATTTTCTTAATGTAATCCAGGATTCTTTGGACAATTATTTCTTTAAACATTGAACTCTGCAATAGGTAGATTGCTTTCCTGTAATTCAAGTTAGAACTTCAGTTTGTTCAAGGCAAAGTGTGATTAATATGTGTTTACTACAACTCTAGGTTGCTTTTGAGATTGAGGATATATAGTGCGTGATTACCTTTGAAATAAACAAACTTCCCCGGGTTGACAATTTATGTAGCACTTGATTGTTTAGTTAAATAAGCAATTATAGTGACCAACGGAGGAGAGTTGAGAGTGGATCTAGAAAATATTGTAGCAATCATCTAGTGGCTTATTCCCACCATCTTGATAGAAGTCAAGAGATTTATGGGAGTATACTTAAGGAAGTTCATCACACACTTTTAAGTAGTAGTAGCACCATTGCATTCCATGACTATGAAGGGAAAGAGTTTTCATTGGGTAAATCCACAACAATTAGCATTTGAAGACTTGAATAAGAAAATTAGTAATTCTCTGGCCCTATCCATGCCTAACTTATAATGACCATTTCAACTAGAAACAAATGAAACTAGATATGCATTAGGGGAATTGCTTATGCAAGGAGGAACACTAATGTGTTAACATTCAAAATTGTTTCATGGAGAAATACTTCGCTACCCAATGTATGATAAAGAGACATTTAATATTTCTCAAGTGGTGAACAACTAGAAGGACTACCTCCTAGGAAAATAATACTCATACATACCAATCATCAAACCCTTCAATACCTACAAATTGAAAGTAAGATGTAACAAGTGAGGCACTACAAGTGGTTGGGATTCTTGCAACAATTCCACCTAATAGTCAAGTACAAGAAAATAGATACAAACAAGATAGTTGACATGCTTTCACAACCCCCACTAAACAATATTGAAATGGTTCATGTTATAATGCAGATTGAGAATTTCACTAATGATCTACTGAGTGAATATTATTAGGAAGACAAATATTTTAGAGTCATATACTAGTAGATAAAGGAGAGATATGCCACTGTGATTGAAAGAATTGAATATCACTTCTAGAATTCTCTTCTATATAAGTTAGATAAGTCCTTATTTTAAAACCCCCACTAAATAAGATTGTATTATTTGATGTGATAATGTAGGTTGAGAGTTTCACTCATGATTTGTTGATTGAATATTATCATGAAGATAAATATTTCATATTCATATACTAGTAGTTAAAGGAGAGATATGTCACTACAATGGAAGGAAATGAATATCACCTTTATAATTCTCTATTATACAAGCTAGAGAAGTCATGCATACCAAATGATAAAATGATTAAGTTGATGAGGGAAGCTCATACTTCTAGTATTTTTGTAAATTTAGGCATGACAAGGATAATGGAAAGTTTATATAGGTATGTGTACTGGCCAAAGATGAAATATTAGGTGGTGATATTTGTTAGGGGTTATGTTCTTTACAAAAATAGTAAGAAAAGGAACACAAAATTTAGGTTTCACATGTCATTTCTTGTACCAAACAAGCCTTGAGAGAGCATATCCATGGACTTTTTTGGTGGTTTTCCAATGTCTTGGATGGGAGATGACTACTTTTTTGTCATGGACAATTGCTTCAACATGATGTGTGTACTCATTTCATTCAAGAATATGATCGCTCGATAAGAAGCAATTGATTTCTTATTCAACCATGTTTGGGTGCATTTTGGGTTGACAAGGTCCATTATATCTAATCGAGATAGTAGGTTCTTGGGAATATTTTGGAGAGAATGGATACCAATATTAGGTATTCAATGACATTTTTTTCTTAGACCAACAAACAAAAATAACTTGTTAATCATATGTTTGTACAATTGTTGAAAGGGTACAATAGAAAATATCTAAAGACATTGGTTGAGAAGTTGATGTACATCTAGCACTCTTACATTAAAGTGATTCATTATTCACCAAAAAATCACCATTGGAGACTTGCTTCAACTATTTACCTCCCTCATCATTTTTACATTGTGTATGGAAAATAGAAGGACAAAGTGTTATCACACTAAGTTGCCTTGGGTCTTTTAGTTTGTTTCCATCTTTTCCTAAGCCTTAGATTTTAATTTTTTTAAATTTCACCCCTTTTAAAATTGTGTTTGTTAGGACCCCTTTGATAAATAAAGTGTTGAGTCATAACTTATGTTTTGATCCTCATTTGATTTTTGGACTTAGAACCATTTTTGTTCATGACTTAAAATTTGGTCCCCCTCATGATTTGTCACTAGGATCGATCCTCTCCATGACTAGATTGATTTGACAGACCATTTTTCTCGTTCATTCCCTCATAGCCATGCCTTGTTGTCCTTTTCTTACCTGTCCAATCATTTTTTGAAATGGAGCATTTCCCACTCATCAGGAGTTTCCATAGCGCCTTTCCCATTCATCATTTTCCACCTCGAGTTTTTATTACAATGCAGATGTCATCTTCCTTTTTCTCAGCGCCAGGAGTTGGTTAAAAAGATTCCTTCAATATCTTGTATTTACGAGCTCTGATAACGGTTTGTGATTTTGAAATACTCAAGATTGTTTTGTTGCGCAAACTCCCAGTTCTAACCACTCGACAACAGTGCTACCAGATCTGATGCTGAGGTAGATTCAGAGGATGGGATGTTCATGTATTCATCCTGAAATCTCGCTGAGTCTTCAAAAAAATGTTTATTCCACAGGTATCCTGTGTTTCCTCCTCTGCACATAAATTTTCAAAGAGAGTTAGCACTCAAAGTTTTGGATTATCGGGCTTGCATAGTTCAAGAAGACCTTTCCTCACACCATTCTATCCTTGTCTCCTCTCATTTAAAACCTATAAAATTCACTACCTGTATGTCAAAGTCTGATATATCCACCCACCATAGCTACTGAGCTCACAATGTCTAAACAGTTCTATCCTCTGCATACGCAGTGCACCACCTAAAGGTGTTGCTTATACACACTATGTCTCCCTTTCTTCCTATGACATTTGATTTGAGCGTTTTCTACCCAGTTTCAAAATGTCAATTATAAAGTACCCTCTCATTGTCTAAGTGTTCAATACCTACACAAATCTAAGGGATGGATTTCCACATCCAAGTTTTAGCTTACTAGCAATTAGTCTGGTTTAAGGGGAAGTTCTTGTAAAAGTGCATCTTTGTCTATTTGAATCTTGACTTTAGGTCCTCCTATTCATTACCACTCCATAGCCATAAGAAGATTTCATCCTAATCTATGGAGATGCCTTAGATGAAGAATTCACACAAGGAGGGCAAGGTAGTTATAACTAAACCTGTGAATATGCATCTTTTTGAGACAGAGCCCATGGCAGGAAAATCTTTTCAAAGAGTGGGATGCCTCTCTTTCTGCCAGAATATGGAAAAAGGTCATCCTGAGGTGACAAGGAAGTTTGCCTTACATTTTGATGGAAGGAAGACCAAGGTACGAGATTTAGAATTTGAGGTGACTGAGGCCTCTATTTTAGCTGCAACCGGAATCCCTATCATAGGTGAGAAATGGTTTAAAGCCATAGATTTGAATGCAACCTATGCCAAATATTTCCTTAAGCCTGAACATCAAGCAAGTGATTTGTATAAAGGTGTGCCAGGAAATCAGTCGATTGAGGAGCTTGATAGGATATTGAGGATCATTCAGAGATACTTTACATGTGAAGGGAGGTTTAACACATTATAGCAGTACCATATTAAGGCTTCCTCTGCATTTTATTGGTAAAATTGAAATGAATATTCCCTACTATTTTCTAAGGAGCATAGGTAAGATGTCAAACAGGATTCAATCCAAGTATAAGGATGTGGATACTAGCATCTTCCACTCTGGATTGATTAGAATGTTAGTTTCTGAAGAACTGGGTAAGAAATATATCTCATGGGAACATTTTGTTGTTGCTTCCCACTTCAAGTTGGATATAGTAGCCACTCTTCAATCACAGAATGCAAGACCTTTATCATCCACCAGTGCTACTAAAGCAGGTACCAACAATAAGAGAAAGGGAAGAGTTCTTGTTCAAGTTTCAAAGGTCATCAAGGAGGTCACAAGAACTGAGGAGGAAGTTTTTCATTCCCCACAAAGAGATTTTTCATCTCCTCCTCCACCAGAGTTAGAAAAAATTCTTTCTACTACTAAAACTGAAACAAAGAAAGGGAATAAGCTACACTTATCCTCTTCTCCTCCAGAAGCCATTACCAAGGTTAGTAAACCTTTCACAAGATCATCAGTTCCTAAAGAGGTTTTTGAAGAACAGTCCCTACCAAAATCATCTATCCTACAAAAGAAGAAGGGTAAAGGCATTGAAAATCCTATGGAGAGGAAAGAAGAAACCCTTATGAAAAAGAAGAAAGATAAAGACAGAGGTATCAAGAAGTCGGATGACATATACAAGGAAATTCAAATGCAGCAGGAAGAGGAGACCATGAAGAAGCCTGTTGATATTGTTCATGTCACTACTCCACCTGACAACCAGACATTCAAAAGATTAATCGGGAAATTTAGGGATGCTAGGAAGGAGGTGGCTCAGTTGAAAACATAAGCCATGTCTCACAAGGTTAAGATGAAAGAACTCATGGATGGATATAGTCACTCCATTGACTTGTAAAGGTTCACAGCAAAAAATGCCCTGCCTCTCCATAGGCAACTCAAAAACCTTTATAGGAAGAACAAAGTTTTTCAGTCTCAGAACAGAAAGATCAAAGCAGAGTTCCATCATTTTCAAGATGAAGTGGATCAAATAAACTTGCAGGTATTGGTTGAAGCTGCTATTGAAAAGGAGACACCAGCAGCCAAGGAGAGCATAGCTCTACTAAATAATCATGTCACCACTAAAAGGAAGAAGCATGTTGTGCCAAAGGAGGAGCCTCCTTTTGCAAGAAAGAGTGGCAGGTTAAGTGTCGGGGTAACGAAGTTGCTGGTGAAAGGTGAGGCCCATGTTTGAATATGGTTCCTTTTTGTGAGGATAAATTGTTGTTGAAACATTACCTCTACCACCTATATAGGCTTCTAAGTGCTTATTGTTCAGAGTTTTGGGTTTTTTTGTGAAGAATTAACTCCTTCAGCAGTAAGATTACAGACATTCCGTAGCACTATGGCGCTACGGAATAGTCTATTTTGGTGTTACACTGGTGTGCTACCTACAGTTCTTCCAAGTAACCTAAAGATAATGGTGTTGATACTACTCAAGGTTGCTACTCGCTCCGCACATGTCCAAGTGGAGGTGTTTCTTTTTTGATGGCGCTACCTAAAATTTGCACAGAGACACACAGTGGTGCTACCAAAATTCGCTAGCCAATTTCCGGCAGAGACGAAATTTTCACAGAGATGCACCAGAGTGGCGCTACCTAAATTCTCTACCTAAAATCTTGCAGAGACCAAAGTTTTCATAGGGGATAGGAAGGTTTGGTGATACCTTTTCTATTTTCCTAGTTTTGAAGTGCGCTACAGAATATTACAAAATTTGGTGAAGGCACTACAAAATGTGCTACTCAGAGTGATACCCAAAGATGCTACCAACAGACACCAGAAATCTAGGAGGGTCAAGCTAACAAATGTTTGGATAGCTGATGATGGAGAGAACTGAAAAAACAACAGTTGGCAGCATGATGATAGCCACATGCTCCTGAAGGACACATGGAAAAAAAGGAGTTGCGCAGCAAAGGGGGATCAAGTTAGTTTGAATATTGATTGGATTAGTCACCAACACTTTCCTATTTTATAGCATACGTTGCTCTTCAAGTTGTTGGATGAAATAAATTCTTACAGATTTTCATGGGAAGGAGGCCAGCTCGTACCTCCAGTTGTTGCCTCCCTTTTTGTTATAAATAGATAGATGAAATGCTTTAGTAGGTTTGAATGGTTGAGTAAGGATCCCTTGTACTGTAATATTTTGATAAAGTTACTGTGAACTGGCTATGTACTTGATTTAAGACATCTTGGTTAATAGAAATTAGTTTTTCTTTCATCTTATTTGCTTCTGATGCTAAAGTGTTCATGCTTTGAATGATTCACGTGAATGGTTGTGGTGATATTATGGTGTATGTTTGATCATTATATTATCATGATGTTTCTTTAGTGTGTTTAAGTTCCGAACTCAAGAAGGTCTTGTGTTAAGAATATCTCTTCCTTAGGTTGTTTGTAGACCTGATGTTTACAACAACCCCTACATTCCTCTCATTGAATTTTTCCCTCTATTCATACTCATTCCTAATTATGTAAGAGTGCATGCTATCCCTGTTTTATAAGTTGGAACATTATCATTTTGAGTATTTTCCATTTGACCCCTTAAAACACTCTTACATTCACATATAGCCTGATGGGTATTGAGATTTCCTTCCATGCAATCTGAAGGTGATTCATATTGCTAACACAAAGCATAGGTACAAGGAGATGAGAAGAAGCTAGGCACATTTCCAGAAAGGATCCAAGATATGCATGTGAAGGTAGAGGAGTATATTTAGAACATAAAACAACAATATAAAGAAAAACATGATGAATAAAAAGAAGATCATAAGTTTCATGTTGGAGACAAGGTGTGGCTTTACCTTTACAAGGAGCAATGAAGAAACTCAATACCCTCAAATATGGAACTTTTGATATCATTGATCAGGTGAATGAGCATTGAGAATGCATTCAAATTGAGACCCCCTCCTTACATGCATATTATTTTAGTGGTGAATACAAATTATATGAAGTTTGTGTTGGCCTCCATGTTTGGTGGATAATAGGACCATCAAGTCCTCTCCATTTTCAAATACTTTGCACCATACTCTCTTAAGAAATTGGAGGATATAATCCTGTAGAGGAATGAATTGTCTCTAAAAAAATACAACAAGAGATCTAACAGATTGGCCTCGAAGGACAGAACCCAAGAAAAGAAATGAAGTACAAGAGGATTCAAATTGAGATCAGTTTCCCTAAATTTTCATTGGAATATTTTCCAAACCAAAAGCCTCCTAATGGGGAGGCGTGATCTGAATTGGATCCACAAAACAACATTATTGGTTATCATCTCAAGTTCTATGGGAATTGAAAAAATAAAGGTTCGAGAATATGGATGTAGGAAACATGATCAATGGTTTGAAGGGCGCTATGTAATTCTAACTATTTTCCACACCTACAATATCATTCTACTCTTAATGTAATCATGGGAAAAGAAAAATTACGAAAAGAAAGAGAATGAAAAAATGAGAGAAAAAAATGTGTAATAAAAAAATAAAACATGAGAAACTAATCCTCAAATTTATTATGGAGAAAGGACAAAGGAGAGGAATACAACATTGAAATTGGAGAAATATGAAGAGTTTGGAACAAATCCCCTTCTAGATGATCACCCTACTAAGAAATTCTTTTATCTGTCCATGTATCACAAAGGAATAGGGGTTCTTGGATGAAGTTGAGATGAATTTTTGCCCAACTTTTCATGTAAACATCGAGAATGTATCAAAAAACCAGAGGGTATTGTAACTTGCAAATTTACTGATCTAGGTGGATATCAGTGGCCACCCACGTTTTCCAACTCGCTCAAAACAATTTTCTGGCAATTTTGGCAATTTAATATTTTTAGCAGTTTTTAACTTTCGAGGCCAATTTGAGGGCCTAAATAAGGTTTTTCAGATAGATCTTCTCACTAATAGCCGAAGGCCATGATATATCCACCAAAATCAATCTCCTTGGTGATACCTTTCCAATGGGATATCGTGTGCCTAAAATGGATATTGCATGGAAAAGTTATGACCCCGGGATGTTGATGTACTAACTTACCCAAACGGGGCCCACATGAATTTTGGCTCTTCATATCCTACGGTTAGGTTTTTGGATTTATAGTGTTTTTGACATTCCTTTTTATTGCAAAAAATCATTTAGATCCTCATTGTAATCATCTTCTTATGAATTAGAGCAGTCGTCACATCTCTTCTCAAAGATAAGCCACCACCATTCCAACAAGCTTGTTTTCTGCTGCATTTTACAGTTTCAACTTATTTCCTTAATGAATAGAAAACCAGTTTTACTATATCTCTGTTATTATATTTTAAGCATATTTTAATAATCTGTATTCATTTCTTTCTACTCATAAAATATGGATCAGTTGTATCATAACGGTCTTCTCCGTGTCATCTTAATGCATGTCCTGAACGAGGTCAGGTTACAAAGAATTGGGTCTCGAGCTTGTTTCTCTTGAGGAAAAAATATCTCACACGCCTAAGAGACCTCTCATGACAGGAGAAAAGAAATGTGATGGGATAGGAGATCCTTTCAAAATGATGCTTGAGGAAGCCCTCACGTAACAGAGGAACTAGATGATGGATAGTTTCCCGCAAATCCTTCGAGGACTACCAACATGCGACATATCTTCCTCGAGCGGAGGCGTTGTCCCATTCAAGGCACAAATGAACTTCGATATTCCTATACTTGAAGGTCAGATAAAAACAGATATTGTAGACAATTGGTTGAATCTACTAGAAGAATATTTTTTTGTTCATAACTTTTCGAATAAAGAAAAGATTACTTTTGCACTCCTCAAAGTCATTCCCTATGTCAAAGATTGGTGGGAAAATTTCTGTGAGAAAAAGGAAATAGAGGAACCCTCATTATTTATAGTCATGACACTTGGGAATCCTTCAGGGATTCTATTAAGAAACAATACTAGCCTGTCGGAAGTTATGACGACTTGTATACTAAATAGACCACACTGCGGAAAGAAAGAGACCAAGCAGTGCCAGAGTTCACAAATATATTCCATACCTTGCGCACCAAGATGGGTATCAAATACTCGGAGTGATATCTGGTGCTCAAGTATCGCGGTGATCTGCATAGATACATCCAGACTGAAATGGAATTTTTGGACATCTTGTTATTGGGAGCGGCCTACCGATGTGTTGTCAAAATCGAGCAGAAGCTCAAACAAAAGACATAACAATTTGGGCCTGGGAACCACTCATAGAAAAATCCAGGAAGAGGTGGCCCCAACCCAAAAAACAAAGGACAAAGAAAATATGGATAGTATTAGAACAACCATTCCAAGCCCCAAGCAAAGAAGGACACCAGAGAGACAAAGAAAGATATTGGGAAGTGGTGCGACTTCCATAAGAGCCCTTGGCATAACATTGTTGACTACCGCTCAAAGCAGTAATTGGTGGCTGAAGTGAACTACTTTGAATCAGATGTGGGTTCTGACTCTGATTCAGAAGCAGAAAGGGGAAGATGGATCATTGACACAGAACCTAGTTCCATCGTTTCTACCACCAAGCTCCAGCATGGTGAGCCAGACGAGCGAGAATAAGGCGAGGGCCTCTTCGATTCATAGATGTGGGTAAAAGGAACCCTGTTGCACTTCATCGTTGATAGTGGTAGATATAATAACCTCATCTCAGCAGAGGTCATCAAGAGGTTGTCCCTACCGACAACGCTGCGCCCACAAGCCTACACCATTGGGTGGCTCTGCCAAGGAAGCAATCTCTACATCACCCAATAGTGTTGACTATCATACGACATCAAGCCCTTCATAGATGAGGTATTGTGTGATGATTCTCCTCACGAAGTTTTTAATGTTCTTTTGGGCCAACCTTACTGATGGAAACGTCATGTTGTATATGATTCTAGGCCTCCTAGTTTTATTATTACTTTGAATAGGAAATTGTACAGGATAATCGAGGCAGTCCCTCCTAGTGATATTTCCTTGATCTCTACCAAGCAATGCAGGAAGGTCACCTCTCAGACTGGGAAATTTTTCTTCTTCATGATTCTCTCTCAGAGTGAGTGAAAGATCACAACCACATCCAATGCCTCCATGGTCAATCTATACACAGAATAGAAGCAAGGGGATAGTTTCGTGGAAGAATAATTATATATCTTCTCCTCTCCTACCTGGGTACCTCTGCACTGCCACGTCAAGCATCCCATCGATCTGACCCTAGGCACATCGCTACCCAATGGTGTTGTGGGGTATTCTACCCTACGGACTAATAAGCTAGGGCTCTAAACTTATACG
>SNQJ01S0229488.1:0-14355 GCA_010110895.2 Picea sitchensis
ATCAGGAGCAACTTTAACAGTCATAAACTGCCATTTTATTCCTGAGTTTGATTTGGTAAATCCTTGATGGGTTGTGTAATAAAGTAATTTATGGTTAGTGATGCCATTTACCTTTCGCAGCTAAGATTGAATTTGTATTTTCTGGATTGAGTTGCGCTACTGGATCGAATCGATAGCTAGATACAAATGGTATTTTTTAGCCCAACATTTTAGCCATTCCACCACAAAATTCTGCTCTCTACAACCACGTATTAGTTATTTAGTTAACAACATATTAGTTATTTGTTGGCATCTTCCATAAACCTGTGAGGATTGATAATCTAAGAAATTGGTTGTTACAAAGGCATCAACATACTCAGAAAGGTGAGGCAATCCCACTGGCGCCATCTCTAAAATAGCTCAGTATTGGCACTCGTGAGTTTTTGGGACAGGTTTTAGGGAAAACGAATTCTTGAGGTAGAATTGAACAACGGTGATTTGTGGAGGTCATCGTTGAAAAATAGATTTCTTCTGATGAACCCGTCGGATTGCTGGTATCAAGCCCGCTTGCTTTATGAATAACGAATGGTTATCCTTGCGCTGGAGGTTAGTGCCTTTGCGTTCTGTCAGCCAGTCCTTTTTGAGGTCTGTGTGTTAGTTTTAGGACATCAGTTTCCATTTAAAACTGGTTATTATTAATGGATTTTAGTAAGGTTTTTTTCCAACGAAATCATTGTTGCCAGTTGTCGTTGCACCCGCGCCTAAATTCTTGATGCGTAGATCCTTGTGATCACTCCAGATTCAGCCTCTACCCTTGTGACAGCGTGTTCAACAATCACGGGAACGATGTATTTATGCTCTCTTACCTTCAATCGACTAGGAATTGCATTGTTGAGGATGTAACTCTAATAGCATTGCAAACTTACCTTTTATATTCAACAATATTCTTACTCTAAAAACAAGGTAAGGTTTTACCTTCTAGTCAAATAATTATCTTTGGATGGGGAATGTTACTCTAAAAACAAGGTAAGGTTTTACCTTCTAGTCAAATAATTATAGTCAAATAATTATGTTTGGATGGGGAATGTCTATTATAGACATCATGGAATATTCCAGCATTGTTTCCCTAGAGCATCACCTCTATGGAATACTTATTAGTCCCTGCCCTTCGGGATGGGGACTATTAGTAATCTGGAGACTATTAGTAATAGATTTTCAAAATTCTTTCAAAATTCTTATTAACTAGGCACAAAAAACAATAAACAATGATTTTATTAACTAGGCACAAAAAATAATAAACAATGATTTTTTAGTGTTTTAAACAAAGTTTTGTTCTTCAACCTAAGTTTTTCAATTCGATCTCTTATTTTGCCTCGACTGAGAAGATATCTTAGGTTATTATTGATTTAAAAAGCAAGCTGGTTTTCTGATTTTTACCAAACAAAGTAATGCTAGATAGTAATGCTAGAGATGAATCTAGCATTACTTAGAAACATTAAATGTTTACTCAAAATCTAGCCATATATTAACCCATATTTATCACTTCCTTGTTTAGATTACAAGTAGAACATTGTAAGCAGGACGCAACAGAGAGGTTTCCATGAGACAAGGATAGTCGGCCCTATGTTTCCTCCTAGATTTTCCATTGCATTTTCCTCCTAGCTTTCCCGTTGTGTTTTTCCCTTTTGCTCAGCGTCTCGACTCTCTACCCCTCCTTTCCCTTCTACTTTGGCCTGGCCTGGCCATTGCCTCCATTCCCTTCTACTTTGGCCTGGCCTGGCCATTGCCTCCATTCCCTTCTGCTCCAACCTGGATATGGGCTCTAAAATGCTTCTGCTCCAGCCTGGATATGCGCTCTAAAATGCACATATTTGACCTTTACTTAAAATTTATATCTTAAACATTACATATTTGAAACATTACCTTCTTGCAAATACTGACCTTTAATTTTCTCTTTGCAGATTTCCTGGCATTAGTGTTTATCTTTGTATTCCTGCAGCCAAACAAATTGAGCTCCTTCCGGACATCCAAATTCTTGGTCTTGTCGGGCACAGACAGGTTGTTTAATACATATTTGAAACATTACCTCCTTGCATATACTGACCTTTAATTTTTTCTTTGCAGATTCCCAGAAGCTGGTCTTTATCTCTGGATCCTTTTCTACTAATTCCTCCAGCCAAATAGATTGAGCTCCTTATTCTTGGTCTTGTCGGCGTCTTGTCTGGCATAGACACTGTTTTTTTGTTTGACTAACACATTTGTGTGATACTTAACCTTGGGTAAATAAAAAAATGTCAAGATCCAGTACAATGGAGATCAAAATAAGCTGTCAATGTCTAAGCGGCCAAAGGACCTGTCAAAATCAAGCATAATGGATATAATTAGTAAAAGAATTATGCTAAAAATTATTAGAAATAATGATATTTTTGGTTTAAAAAATGCTAGATTAAACAAATAGTTAAAAACTAGTTATGGAATTGTATTCATTAAGTCAGAATAATATTTCTTATATTTTGAATTCCTATGTACCTTCTATATACATAGAGCATGTATTCATTTTTCCAATAGAAATAGATCTTGAACTGGAAATCTTATATATGTGCAGGTTTCAAATTCCAAAAAGAAAATGTTTGGATCATTTATATTACATAGCAATCGATAGTGGAAAATGGCATAAACAAATTCTCCGCTAGCATATGGAATGCGGTCTAGTAAAAAATAGCATTATGAGAATCTCAGGCACATGGAATGACTGGTCAACAAGAGCATTATGCGAATCTTGTGATACACTTTTTATTTGCTGGAAAGATGATAGAAGGAACTAGATCTATGATTGGCTGGGCTGTGAGATGGGTATGCAACACTACCACTCAGGTAGCCTCTCTTCTTTGAGCATTTTGGACCTACAAATAAATTACATTTAGTGTCGGCTACTAAAAGATGTAAAATTTCTCCGATATGAAACACCAAAAAGATCAAGGTAACCTCCTAAATTGCCATATAATAATAGAAAACATGCAAAAATAATAAAAACTAGAAGTTTAACTTTAGCTTATTAGATTAGATTATTTTTAAAATAAAACTTGTCAAGAGGTCCAACTCAACTTCTGATTCGATATTGACAAGGCTGTCAGCACAACTATAAATTTTAATGCATATCCCAAAACTTTCTTATATACCAACAGTTAAGGATTGTGTAATTGTGTAAACTTTTTAATAATTTCATAAGTGGACAAGATGACATGGGTATCTTTTCTAAAGTTGCTGGGAAATTTAATAAGAAGTTATGAATAAGTGATTTTAATTCAAAATTAAGTTTTTGCTTTTGATTTGATTATGAAGTTGGGGTGTTGAGTTGGATGCGGAATCCATTCTGTGAAGATCCTAGTGTGGGTTCTTGTGTACTTAAGAAAATCCAAAATGTTTATGCCACAATTATTTACCAAACCTATGGGCAGATATCTTATCTAAACAAATGGCTCTTAAATGTTCTTATGATAGCGCTTAAATAAAATGTCATCTCTGTAACTATTTCACATACACCCGTTCTCGAAAGCGCTATCTAATATTGCAAGAGAGAAGCAAGCTGCTCTACAGTATCCGCGAGGGTGTGGATCCACATTTATGTTTATCTGGTAATTGTTCTTGGTTGCATATTTCAGTTCACACAAATAATCTATATCACAACTCACATCAACATAAAAAACTATGTTTAAATAAGTATTTCCCAAAGCGGATTTCACCGGCCATGAAAAATCAATGTGTAGATCGTCCGGCCAAATATACCACCAATCTTACGATTTGTTTATTTAAATTACAATTACATCCAGTAGAAGAGACAGATCTAATTTTTGGAAGCATCCTATGAAGTTAAGCACTTGCAGCAGTCAACAGTCAACTCAAGCAATGACAGTCCCGTAAGCAGTTAAGCAATCGAGCACTCAATCAAGCAATGGTAGCTCTGCCCTAACGGAAGGGACTTGCCGCTAGCTCGTCTTGTTATATAATATTCCGGATAACCTACACTCTAAATCCAAGATAAAGGCAAATTCTAATTAAACTAATAAAATGTTGTTGAGAAAGTACCTATTTGGATTACATGCACGACTTATACTTGATGTTCTTAAAAGGTCCCACCTAACACATATTACTTGAGAACGAATCTTAGTACATCGGAAATGAAAAATTATATCATCTTTAGGGTTTGTTTCCTTAAATATGATGTAACAAATAATTTAATAGAATAGACCTTCCATTCTAATCTTTCTTAATAGTGATTTTATTTTAACAATTTTTATTCTTGTTAAATATTAATCGTAACAAAATACCAAATGCGCCTTGCACAATTAGTATTCTTAAGAAATTGCTCAAGTTGCGCAACGTCAAATAAGATAGAAAAATGATCGTCATGTACGCCTTGTTGCTTTGGTGCACAAGAATCCCTAATTTATGATAATTCATCCTATCTTGTTGAAAATAAATGGTGTTGCTTTGCGAAGGAAACTTT
Organism: Picea sitchensis; assembly: GCA_010110895.2. Classification (NCBI taxonomy): domain Eukaryota; kingdom Viridiplantae; phylum Streptophyta; class Pinopsida; order Pinales; family Pinaceae; genus Picea; species Picea sitchensis. The sequence continues at coordinate 4,487 of SNQJ01S0229488.1, forward strand.
AGTCCCTTAGGTGTAAATGTTACATGGTCTGAATTAAGAAGAGTAATTGCGCAAATTGAGAAAATAAGTATTACTTTATGCATTTTTACCTTACCCCTTGTGCTCTTAAACTTTATCGGTAAAGAACAAGTTTAGAACTTATTGGTAAAGTAGTTTTAAGTTGCATGACCATTATTCTTGTTACTAAATGATTAAAATGTTGATGTGCAATTATTAGTAATTATATTTATTTGTGCCATGGAATATTGTTGATGTATAAATGAATAAGTACATAGATTTCCTTGTACCACAGAATCATGTTGATGTGTAATGATTTAGTAATTGGATTTATTGCTTTATGGAATAATTTTGATTTATGAACGATTTAGTATTTAGATAATCTTGTGCCTTGAAATTAATGATGGTATATGATGAGTTATGTGATTGATTACTCTTGTGCTATATTTAATTGATGATTAGGATTGATTGATTGATCTAGTTGATTGGTGACTTGATTGGTTTTAGTGGGATTTAGGCACCTCCTTGTTCCTCATAACAATCGCCAGCCCTGATATCTCAAATGGTCAAAATCAATCAGATGAATCCTGGACTTGAGCGTTGCTTATGTGTCCTAGAGGTCCTAACCATGTAGGATAGGTTGGGAGGGTAGTTCTTTTAATTCTCAGTGACATGGTTGATCATTCAATTGTATATTGCTTCAGTCGATTGTGATGTGTTGATTATGTCATTGTTTAGTATGATGATGTGTTGATTAAGTGCAACTATTATTTATGATGATGTGTTGATTGAGTTGTTGTTTGTGTGTTAATTTGTGTCAGTTTTAGTTAGGTTAATGCAATGATTATGTGTTGTTTTATTTATGATTATGTATCATTTGCGATGTTTCTTATGATGTTGTAACGAATTTAATATCCTAATGCAAAACAAAACAAAAAAAAATCTTTACCTGATGTACATTGCTTTGTTGTGTGACGGAGGGACCGTTACACATAAATATTTAAATTTTTAGATTAAATGAATTACAATTATTCACCCACACACTTGTCACACTCTCCCAAGTTGCACATGTAATTACTATTTTTATTTTATTTAAAAAAACAATTTCCCTCACATTCCCCAATGTGTTCCTATTTTCGCTCTTAGTTGTCCCTTTGTTCCCTAAATTCTCATTTAATGAGTGTCTCCTAACTCGATATTACTTAGAGTTGGACTAGGAGTCTTACTTTAGTTAGACTTAGTGGTAACTTGACTTAAGATACTATTCTATGTATATACCTATTCTCTCAAGCTATTATTTATTTATATTTTAAAAATCTTTTTTATTAATTTCAAGCACACATTTTGTCCATCCTTTAAATTTTATTCCCCATTTTTCTAGAGTTTGAATTTATCTCAAATCTTTTAAATTATGCCATAGCTCATTTAGTCATTTATTTAAATTTTAGACTTAGACTTAATCTTACAGATAGGCTTATAATTTTGTTATTATTTATAATTAATAATTTACTGTTTAATTTATTATTTTATTCTAACAAGGTCTAACCATTTCAATGTTTTTTGGGCCACCTAGATTTATTGACACAATTTTTTATTTACGCAATGTGCCCTTCAAGACATACCTACATGCTCCTAGGGTGCCACTCATCTTTGACTAGTTTTGGAAGTTTGCCTGACCCTTGGAGTCAACACTCCATTCAGTCGACCTTGTGAGAGATTAAGGGATTCTAAGGAATAATGGTTTTTCATCATTGCACATCCCTTAGAAATATTCGTGAGAGATTATCTCAGTCCGCCCTCATGACATTGTGGACCTCTCGAACTAGATAATCGTTAACATATAGTTCATACCATGACGAGAGTACTAGTAGGCTATGAAAGGGACGTTGCCACACCTCTCCCCCAAATGTATGGTTTTTGTGCATGGCCTCTTCACTCCTTATGTGAGTCAGATTAGCAAGCATCATCAAGTCTAGATCCACTGAGAAAAACAATGTCAATAATCCATAAACATAAATAATATTGTAATCAATCATATTTCACATGTGCATAAAATTAAATAATCAAACAAATAAAATTCACTCCCTAACTCAATTTGGATTCCAAGGAAGTCCATTGATGCCATGAACATCCATAACATGTCATGTGTCCTGCACACTTAGGAAAACTCGTCAATAGCATATGCCAATACATATACATAAAAATAACAATAAGTTATAATGCATCATCATCATCATCATATATAACCCATAATCTAAACAGAATCATAATGTACCATAACCAGATCACTTGCATGCTAGCGTCCTCAAAGAATAAGTCAATAAAAGTGTGCTCAGTAGAACGAGAGTCACATTTCAAAACAAGGCTTTGTATCATCCATATATTAACTTTCCATCTATTTTGCAACAAGATTATAAGTTTTATTGATTATGGAAATAACCCACTTGAGTTTATAAGAAAGGACTTCCTAAGTTTTAATTGTCCTGGGGTAATTTCTGTTTTCCACACACATTACTTGACAAGAGGATTTTTGGTTGAATATTTTGGTTATAACAACTATTGTTGAAAGTAATTGAATAATTTTATCATCGGTTCATTATATATGTCTCAGAGGGTGACCACCCATAAATCCAAAGAATTTACTAGACAACTATTGTTAATACACCTTATGAATGTTACTAATAGTTTTCCAACTCAAGGTTTGAATTTGCATGCATTTTGTTTTTCCAAACTAGAGGACGTATTTTGAAACCTCGAGCTTCTAGTCTCAAAGTATTCCCGCAGAAGTTTCACATGTATGGTTGTTATCAATATGAGATTATTTTGGACACCGTTATCTCGTTTTATACCTCCATTTACATCTTGTTGACTTGTTGACTTATACTGGGTCTTCTATTCCAGGATTGGTACTGGGTTCAAAACCCAAACTTAATAGCTTATTTATGAACTTGTTCCATTCGAGTTTGGAATGCATGATTGATAGCTTTTCTGACATACAATTTTGATGATGGTTTTGACTCCTATTTATTGGGTTTCGAAATGATTTTTCATATAAATACTACTTGTACAGATTCATTGGTTTGAAATCCATTTGTTGAGCTCAAAATGTTGATGTCTTTATGTCTGATTTAAGAAACTATGAAAAAAATTATGGGTATATATTTATTGGTTTCCTTTCGCACTCAATAATTTTGGAGAGTAACACATGGCTTCTAATTCAAGCTATGTTGGAGACTTGTCTATTTGCTAATGGATTTGATGCATTGACTTTTAAAATAGAGGTCGATATTGGTATTAAACATTGTTGATTTTGAATTTGTATTCAGAGATGAGTTTGAGTATTGGCTCTATTTTGGAAAAGTTTTATATGTATTCATGAAATGGAAATATCCAACAAAGGTTTGATATCATGATGATGCCTTGTACGCTACATTATTTTCAATGTATCTAAAGTTATGCATTTTCAAAAATGTTTTTCTCCTTGTTTTCTTCTATATACGCAGGACCAAACCCCCTCATTATTCCACTTTCTAAGAATTATTCCATGAATTCCCAAATCATGTATCATTTGAATTTTCACTTTTTCCCATCATTGTATAAATAGGAAATGGTTTTATAGGATTTTTGGAAGTTTGGAATTTATAGTTGGTTTGATGATTATATTGCATGAGTTTGAAAATATCATAAACAAAAGTCTATAAGTAAATAATCTTTCCAGTGGAATTAATGGATTGACAACATTACCATACAGTCCTTTGATTCAATTCATTTTTCACACATTTTAAATCCCTTCATCTCTCCCAAATTCATTAGTCCTCCCATGTTCTAAGAAATTATTAGTTTACAGAGTTATAAGGGATGTTTTATTTTACGATCATGTAAGTTGCAGAGGATATTACATGATTCTTCCTTGTATGTTCCCCTTTTCACTCGATTTAATCATACTACTTGCATGCTTTGTTGTTGGTCATTTCAGGGCCACCATTAAATTATATATTTTGCAAGATAGCATTTGATGTTTTACTAACTATTGATTGTATATATTGACCTAGTATTTTTTATTAACTAGATTCATTTCTTCAACAAAGACAAATGTAAACATAATGAACATAGAAAGACAATTTCTGAATTGATGATACTTCGACTGATGAACATATTTATGAAGCAACAAACAATTTGATTTATTTTTGGCATAATTATGTTATTTTGGGAGGCACGAGTTTATTTATGGAATGTCTATTTTGAGAGGTTGAATGTATGGGTGTTTCATGATGATGAGATGGCATGGTATGCATATTTAAATTACGGAGAAACAAGGGAATGTTGAAAATTTATGCTAATGAATAGATATGTAGGGGGTCTATTAGGGACCTAACCTCCCTAACCCCTCATGTAGGTAGAATAATATATTTTCCATGTAATAAAGGGCAATATTAATAAGGCCTAGTAATAAGGAAGAATAAGTCAAATGTAAGAAGACCTAATAGAATATTTCTCTTCTAGAAGATATTCGTCTAGATTGTTCTTTTGATATATATATTTAGTATAAATAGGAGTCGAGGGTGTGAGAAGTTTTTTCTTGAGAATTATTGTAATAGAGCGCTTCTCTGCTAGAGGTTTCCCCCTCGAAGTGGCAAGTGAACATTGTTTCCTATCAATAAAGATATTATTTTGGTGTTGTGGTTTCATCTATTGTGTTGTTCCACTGTTATTCTCTACAATATTTATGTTTTCAACTATTATAATAGATTCGGTACCTTACAAGTGGTATCAAAGAACTTTCATTGGCATAAAATTACGGGTTATATTTTTTCAGGGTACAGACATATTCCGATGTCTTAAAGCTATAGATATATATCGCTCAATGCATAAATATGTGGTAGGGGAAGAATACATGTAGGAACTACAAGTGGTACTTAAGCGAACATTGGTGGCCACCCTTGTAACCCCTGTTGATACCCCTTCAAGTGGTATAGCATTAGACAAAACCTATATATGGATCGACCTATATATCTTGAATCCCTCCGTAGATAAACCGATTGTCCACCTGACTGTTATAGTTCCACTGATAACATCGCTAGATAAGATACTCTCTAGTACATGGGTAGTTGGGTAGTACGGCTAAGGGAACGATCTAGCCTCCTTAGTTGGTGCCCTGAGATATTTGGTCGAGTACTATTTTTGGACCTTGTACATATATCAGAGAGATATAGCACATGGAAAAACCTTGTCTGTAGAAACTATGAATACCCTAACTCTTGCGGTGGAAACAAGAAAAAAAACGCACAAGATCTATTGTTGTGCAACTATGCCTCCAACATTCTGGTTGTGAAACTCCTACACATTTCTTCCTATTAAGATTTTGGCCATTTGGTCATTGCAGTATTATTTTGATCAGAGTATAACTCCACAGGAATTAAAAAAAAAGTATGGATCTTACTGACACCATTATTTGAGACCTATCACATTGTATTCCTCTCTTCTCCCTAATCGAAGTCATACCTATCATTTTTAAACAATTTTTTTTCATGGAACCAACCCCTTCCGGACACCCCTATTGGGTATATATCCCATTGAATTCCTCTCTTTCACTGATCATAGTGGTAGAAATCACCAGTAACCAATTTATGTGGAGTCCAACTCTTTCCCCATGGTCCACACTCACAGAAAATATTGGGAACAAAATCTCACCACCTTGGAAAAATCTCATGACCAAAATCATATTCATATCTCTTCCATTATGTCCAGTATTGGTAACATCAACTCATGGCTTGCTCCACTCGAATCACTTGCCACATCCATCACTCAATTTACCGCCACCTATCAACAATGCCAATATGCAGTGAAAACTTTGAATGCCTTGTTTAAGATCACCCCAAATCATTTCTCTTCTTCCACACCTTATAACCCTGAAGGTCCTGAATCCTCCAAGTCCACATCCTTTCCTCCCTACCACTTTCCATGGGACCTGCGTCCCCCTTGTGTGGAGGTGAACAAATTTGATGGATCGTATCCCACATGATGGGTCACTCAAATTGAACACTATTTATATTTGTATGAAAATAATGATGAGTTTCCCAAACTAAAGTATGGTGTTCTCCATCTATATATGGAACATTGGAAATGGTGGCAATGGAGAAAAATTCTCGCCAAGGGTATGTGGCTTGGAAAAAATTTGTTGCAGAACTTTATGAATGATTTAACACTGACACGAACCATTTAGGATGTTTGACAAATTCGAAACAATATAGAACAGTGGAAGACATTATAGATGCTTCTAAGCAATTGGTTTTCCATACAGAGGGCATGTTTGATGTTTGTTATTTATTTATTTATTTTTATTTTTTTCTAAGAATGATTTATCAGTGGCCTCAAGGATGAGATTCATTCCCACATCCTCATGGATCTCCCTAAAAGTTTGATGAAAGATACTAAAATAGCTTAGGAATAAGAACAAGTTGTTTCTTCTCAAACCATAAAACTCTCCTTAATTCCTCTCCCTAAACCAATCACTCCCACTCCTTCCAATCCACTAAATATCCAAAAATTGACCTAGGAAAAAATCGTTGAAGGATAACTCAAGGGGCTTTGTTATAATTGTGATGAAAAATATTTTCCTGGGCACAAGTTTAAGGAACAAAATCTTTTTATGGCCATCTCAGAGGATTTTTCTGAAGATGTTGGGGCTCCCCCTGTGGTTGATTCACATGAACCCACTGACATGATTCAACCTTTTGACCCTCCTAAAGTTGAATCAGTCATTTCCATGAATTCTCTCACTAGATTTTCTTCTCTCCAAACCCTCAATATAGTTGGTTACAATAAGCATCAGAAGGTCATCATCTTCTTTGATAGTGGAAGCACCCATAAATTTATTCATCGCCGCATTTCCCAAGAAACTAATTTCTATATCCGATCAGTCAACAACTTTCAAATATGTAACATCCCCCTCTATTGAACACACTTTTATTGACATATTATTTGGGGACACTTGTGTGCAAGTGATCTGGTTATGATATATTATGATTTAGTTTCGATTAGGGTTACATATGATGATGATTTTGTGTTGTAACTTATTGTTATATTGATGTAGATATATCGACAGATGATATTGATATGTTTTCCTGAGTGTGCAGGGCACATGACAGGTTATGAATGTTGATGGAATTGATGGACTTCCTTGGAATTTGGATTGAGTCAGGGAGTGGATTGTATTTGTATGATTATTTTATTTTACGCACATATGACAGATGATTTATTTCGGTATGATTATGTATATATATTATTGACACTAATTTTTCCATTGGATGCAGGCTTGACAATGCTTGCTAAACTAAATCACATAAGGAGTAGGGGGGGCATGCAAAAAAATGAGACATTGAGAGAGAGGTGTGGTAGTGTCCTTATCACATCCTACTAGCACTTTCATCATGGCTTGAATGGTAGTTTAACGATTACCTATTTTGAGAGGTCCATGACATCGTGAGGGCGGACTGAGCCAGTCACTCACGAAGATTCCTAAGGAACACGAAGTAAGGCCGAGTCCTTATTCCTTAGAATCCCTTAGTCTCTCACAAGGTCGATCGCGTGGAGTATTGACTCCAAGGGTTAGACAAACTTCCAAAAATAATCAAAGGAAAGTGGCACCCTTGGAGCATAGAGGTGTGTCTTGAATAACACATCACGTAATTAAAAAATTGAGTCAATAAATATAGGTGGCCTAGAAAACATTGAATCGATTAGACCTTGCCGGATTAAAATAATTAATTAAACAGTGAATTTATTAATTATAAATCCCAATAAAAGTCTAAGCCTAATTCTAACACTAATCCTAAGTATATGTTTAGTTAGGGAACTAAATTAAAAGAATAGAAATAAATTAATTTAAGGAAAAGTGAGAAAAATTTAAAGATTGGATGGAATGCACATGTGTGCATGAAAATATTAAAAGGGATTTTTAAAATAGAAAGAAATAAAATATGAGAGAATAGGTGTACACATAGAATGGTATCTAGAGTCAAGCTACCACTAGTCTAACTAGAAGAAGAATCCTATTCCAACTCTAACTAAGATCTCGTTAGGAGATACTCATTAAATAATAATTTGGGGAATAAAGGGTCAACTAAGAGACAAAATATGAACACATTGGGGAATGTGAGAGAATTTGTATTTTTAAATAAAATAGAAGTGGTAATTATTTGTGCAACTTGGGGAGAGTGTGACAAGTGTGTGGGTGAATAATCCTAATTTAATTAATTAAAACGTTAATTAATTGTGCATGTGGACATGTGTCAGTGAAGAAATTTCTATAAAACAAATGATGTAGAAGGGAAATGGATCACACTTATTCTTGGTAAATTTATGTTGCCAAAATGGTTTTGACCTTATTTTAATTTTGAGAGTTGGGATACCAATATTGTAGAAAGACTGGAAGCTCTACCTTGCGAGGCAAGCCTTGGAACTATTGTTTGTTAGTTTCTTGTGTGTGGCCTCTTTGCGGCTTGGGGGGATAATGTGAAAGAAGAGTACCACTAGCATTATCTATGTTAGAGTCCGATATTTCATAGTATCAAGTGGTGATTGAATATCTCTTTCAGTGATCTTATGTTGTAAATAATATCTGATTCTGCAAATGATTTCCAAAATAAAAAGAAAAAGATAAAAAATAATGTAAATGAAAAGAGGGTATAAAAGAAAAGGAAAAAATAAAATAAAATAAAAAGAGAAAAAAAGAAGAAGAGAAAAACAAGAAAACCCCATGAAAAGAAAAATAAGTTTGAATCATATAGTCTAATCATGATCAAACATTTTAAATTGTTGTTGTTAGGTTAGAGAATAAATTTGGCCAAACTGTCTGATCTTGACTAAATTAGTTAGGTAAAGGAATAAATTAATCCAACAGTTTAATATGGATTAATGAGTTGGATCCATAGGTTAGAAGATAGGTTAGGTGAATTTTATTTTCAAAGAAAATTGAAAATGGTTTTCACATCAAAATTAACCCTAAAGTGTTGAAAATAGGTTAGTTTAGAATAGGTAAAATAAGTTAGAATGAAAATATTTCAAAAGCTAACTTTGGTTTTATGACATATGTATTTTATCCAAAGTTTGGAAGTTGACAAGACATTTTTTCTTGTAGTGCATAAATTTCATGTAGATCTTCCTCAGCGACACCATCTCGTACCCGATCGACAACCCTCAATCACTTCCCCCCCCCCCCTCGACNCTAAAAACTGGTTTTCGCCACTCTGGTCCCACATAACGTGGCTCTTCCTCATTGTTTCTCACCACCCCTCCTATTTCCATATACCACTGACCCCCCTTGTGAAATCCTCTCAACCTAATTCTAATACCAATCATCTTCCCCGCCTCTACTACCCTCTCCCTACATGACACCTATCCCACAAAACATACATTTTAGCCATTTAAAACACTCCCCATGGCCGTTAGTTGTCCCGTAACGGTCCTACACCATAACTGATATCACAGTGTATATAAAATCCCTTTTCTTCATCCCGCTACAATGTTTGCTAACTAATACCCCATGAAGATGGCACTGAGCTAAGATGTCAAAATGTCACCGCCATCTCTCACCATCAACAGGAAAAGTTTCTTCCGGTAATTAAAACATTGCCATCATTTTAATTTTGATTCTATCAATTATGGATCCCAAGTTCAAGCCTGTCGACACCTCTGAAAACCTAATGCTTCCCCCTCCCATCGACCTGGACCATATTCCTCTGGCAGACAAATGTTGATACTGAGAGGGGGGTAAATTAGTATCAAGTACAATTTAAAACATTTTTCAACTTATACTTAAACCATTCAACTATATCCAATGAGCAATGAACAATAGTATAAGAGTTACACCA